>JBAKBP010025858.1:0-32658 GCA_037953745.1 Lithodes maja
CCAGTCACAATGTCAAACAGATTTGAGATATTGGTAGAGATGGAAGACGAACCAGAAGAGACCAGGCTCGTTGGGGATTCCATCCTACGAGGACAGGTCGAAGAGTTCTGCGACAGAGTCCCAATTCAACGAAAAAGATTTTGCATCCCAGGAGCTGGACTGGACGACATTGTGGAAGCCTTCGAAGATACCACAAAGGATGCAAATGAAAATACCCTTTTTGTCATCCATGCTGGTTCAAATGACGTCATGCGCACCAGATCCGAAGAGTTGATGGAGAAATATCGCAAGATGATCCAGCACTACAAAAACAAGTCAAGGAATATCATCATCTCAGGCATTCTCCCCAAGATCGACGCACCTGACAAATTCTACGACAAGGCCTTCAGCACATATAGCCGACTAAAACATTTGTGTCTGAGGGAAGAAGTTGAATTCATCAATCTCTGGGACAACTTCTACAACCAGCCTACTCTGTTCCGCAAGGATGGCACTCATCTAAACCCTGTGGGTTCAGCACGCATGGGTCGTCTCCTACACGAAGCAGTCCGCAGCCATGGATCAAAAAACGCCATCCGAGAAGAAGCAGCAGTGACATAAATCATCCAACGTCAAGAAAAACACAGAGGCAACCGAGGACCACCAGCGATAAGGACCGGAGACAGCGAGGACCGAGGACAGCCATGAACATAAATGTAGATCCGACAAGAACCAAAAATATTATTAAAGCGCGTTCCGTGAGTTCTAAAATAACAAATTTAAAGGTTTTCTATGCAAACGCTCGTAGCATACGCAATAAATTTTCAGATTTAGAGGAGCTAGTGTTTACAGAAAATTATGATGTGATTGGCATAACAGAATCTTGGCTCAATACAGAAGATAGAGACTTTTTAGCAGAGTATTCACTTCCCGGTTATGTAATGTTTGAGAAAAGCCGAATAAATCGAAATGGAGGTGGCGTTTTACTTTATATCAAAGAAAGTCTTAACCCTACCCTCTTGTCAAAACCTCAAATTGTGAACGTCGACGCATCTTTTGTGCTAATAAAGAATAATAAAGGTACCAAAATAATACTTGCATTAATATACAGACCTCCAGCTCAATCAGTGCAAACTGACCGAGAAATTTACGAACAAATTGCAGATGTAAGTAACTCACAAGATACCGTAATTTTTGGTGACTTTAATTTACCTGTGACCAAGTGGGGCGATACTCTTACTTCACACTCCGGACATGACTTGTATACGACTTGCAAGAGAGTTCGCTTTATCAATTTGTTGGAACGCCGACCCGTGGTAATAACGTTCTTGACATTGTACTTGCAACAAAAGAAGAATTAATAGAGAATTTGAATGTTGGTGATGAATTCAGTAACAGCGACCATCATACGATAACTTTCACTTTAAACTTTACTAGTAACGAACCAAATAGTAGCATCGAAAAAGTCCCTAATTTCAAGAAAGCAAACTTTCCTAAACTTAGAGCTATGTTTAAAGAAACTGACTGGAGCTTTTTAATTCACAATAACGACATAAATACATCTTGGAAGTTATTCGAAGCCACTTACCTAAAAGCAGTGCAAGACTGCATACCATCGAAAACTCGGCGTCCAGGCCATAATAATAAGCCCAAATGGTGGAATAAAGATATTTCAAACTGCCTGCTTGCTAAAAAATTTGCTAATGATAGATTAAAATCCTCACAAAATGACGAAGAACGGCTGAAATTTGTAGAGCTACGACGCAAAGCCAAAAAGTTAATTAAGCAAAGTAAAAAGACCCTAGAGTTACATATTGCGAATCAAAGTAAAACAAACCCGAAAGAATTCTATAGTTATATCAGAAAGAAAAAAGTAGTTACTTCAACTGTTGGACCGTTAGTCGATGAAAATGGAGAATACACCAAAGACGAAGAACAAATGAGTAATGCCCTCAATACCTTCTTTGCATCAGTTTTTACAACAGAAGACCTCAGTGATATCCCTACACCATCGCCGATTCAGATTGATAATTCAGATGTTTTAAGCAATATCACCGTTACAGAGAGAGAAGTATTGAATTGTTTAGATAAACTCAAGGTAAATAAAACGCCTGGACCTGATACAATCTCGCCTAGAGTTCTAAAGGAAGCTAAGGATGAGCTCTCTAAACCACTGACATTACTATTCAATAAATCCTTGCAGTCTGGAACTATGCCCGATCAGTGGAAGCTAGCCAACGTAACACCGATATTCAAAAAAGACAGCAAATCCCTATCCAGTAACTATCGTCCAATTAGCTTAACCTCAGTTGTATGTAAAATGCTAGAAACGGTCATAAGAGACAGACTCGTAAATCACTTAGAGGAAAATAACATACTTAAAGATACTCAACACGGCTTTCGTAAAAAACGTTCCTGTTTAACAAACCTCTTAGACTTCTTCCACGATATCCTCAACCTCTACGATGAGAGTAAAGCTGTAGATATTATATACCTTGATTTTCAAAAGGCCTTTGACAAAGTTCCCCACAAACGTTTACTGCTAAAACTAAAAGCGCATGGAATACAAGACGGTGTGTTGAAATGGATAGAAAATTGGCTCAGCGACAGAAAGCAAAGAGTAGTCATAAACGGTAAGGCATCAAAATGGACCAATGTAAGTAGCGGGGTACCCCAGGGATCGGTACTAGGACCAATTCTCTTTCTAATTTACATCAACGACATAGATGAGGGTCTCACCTGTACAATCTCAAAATTTGCTGACGATACAAAAATTGCAAATAGCGTACTCTCAAAAGAACAAGTTGACGATATGCAACACAATCTAGATAAATTGTCATGTTGGGCCCAAATTTGGCAAATGAGTTTCAATGCGGATAAATGTAAAGTACTACATATCGGATACCTAAATGAGAAAGCAAACTATTCGATGAATGGCACTCAGCTTAAGAATGTAAACAGAGAAACCGATCTGGGAGTAACAATATCGAGTAACCTAAAACCGAGTCAACAATGTTCAGAAGTTGTTAAGAAGGCAAACAAAATAATTGGCTTTATAGGCAGGTCATTTGAGCATAAATCCAAAGAAGTTATCCTAACCCTTTACAATTCCTTAGTCCGCCCTCTTCTGGAATACTGCGTTCAATCCTGGTGCCCTTATTACCAAAAAGATATAAACAAGCTAGAACGAGTTCAACGTAGAGTTACCAAAATGATACCTAGCCTAAAGAACAAACCATATGAAGAGCGTCTTAGAGAATTAAATCTATTTCCTTTAACCCAGCGCAGATTAAGAGGCGACTTAATTCAAGTGTTCAAAATCATCAAAGGCATCGACAATATGAACTGTAGTAAGTACTTCACTATCGACCAATCTAATTACACGCGGGGAAACGGTTGCAAAATTATTGGTAAATCTTTTAACTCGCACGAATCTAAGAATTTCTTCTTCAATCGAGTTGTCAACTTGTGGAATGGGCTTCCCCGAAACGTTATAGACTGCATCACCGTTGATTCATTTAAACTCCGCCTAGACAAATATCTCGCATCAAACCCGCGACTGACTGCGTTTGTAAATGAATAACTTTATTTTATCCCCCCCTCAGTTACTAACCCATCTGTCCCCTACTAACTTCCTAATCCTGCCATGGACATTAGTTCCAGGGCAGTAATTCCCTTTCCAATGTTCCTTTACCCACTCTAAACCACTGTTTGGACACTTGATCCTCAGTGTTTTGGAGGACAAGCAACCTAGAAGGGTCACTGGATCTGTTGTTGCTTGATTTCCTTTGTACTCCTTTGTACTCCTTTGTACATGACATCACCCCTTACCGAACGCCCAAATCTCTCCATCGCCTCTATTTGTTCTTCTCCACGGCCAAGAACCTAATCTCCAAGGTATTTAAAAAAAAAAAAAAAACGCCTCCACCTCCACACTCTACAAATGATGGTAACAGGTGGGGAGAATTGTATTTATTTGTTTATCTATTTATCGTTTCCCTTAGGTTCCTCCCAATACCACTTGTTACTGGTAGCTTCGCCCTTTGTCTCCTTCATACACATAGAAAGAAAGAAAAAACAATCAAACTCGAAACATAGCCCCAAGACCACCCATCGAGATTGCTTACCTAATGATAGTTAAAGAGGCATGGGAGTCAGTGCTCATAAAAGGTGCCCCTTCTCAGTCTAACAGTCTCATACCGGTCATATCTATTACCTTCTCAGTCTAACAGTCTCATACCGGTCATATCTATTACCTTCTCAGTCTAACAGTCTCATACCGGTCATATCTATTACCTTCTCAGTCTAACAGTCTCATACCGGTCATATCTATTACCTTCTCAGCCTAACAGTCTAATACCGGTCATATCTATTACCTTCTCAGTCTAACAGTCTCATACCTGTCATATCTATTACCTTCTCAGTCTAACAGTCTCATACCTGTCATATCTATTACCTTCTCAGCCTAACAGTCTCATACCGGTCATATCTATTACCTTCTCAGTCTAACAGTCTCATACCGGTCATATCTATTACCTTCTCAGTCTAACAGTCTCATACCGGTCATATCTATTACCTTCTCAGTCTAACAGTCTCATACCTGTCATATCTATTACCTTCTCAGTCTAACAGTCTCATACCTGTCATATCTATTACCTTCTCAGCCTAACAGTCTCATACCGGTCATATCTATTACCTTCTCAGCCTAACAGTCTCATACGGGTCATATCTATTACCTTCTCAGTCTAACAGTCTCATACCTGTCATATCTATTACCTTCTCAGCCTAACAGTCTCATACGGGTCATATCTATTACCTTCTCAGTCTAACAGTCTCATACCTGTCATATCTATTACCTTCTCAGCCTAACAGTCTCATACCGGTCATATCTATTACCTTCTCAGTCTAACAGTCTCATACCGGTCATATCTATTACCTTCTCAGCCTAACAGTCTCATACCGGTCATATCTATTACCTTCTCAGCCTAACAGTCTAATACCGGTCATATCTATTACCTTCTCAGCCTAACAGTCTCATACCGGTCATATCTATTACCTTCTCAGCCTAACAGTCTCATACCGGTCATATCTATTACCTTCTCAGCCTAACAGTCTAATACCGGTCATATCTATTACCTTCTCAGCCTAACAGTCTCATACCGGTCATATCTATTACCTTCTCAGCCTAACAGTCTCATACCGGTCATATCTATTACCTTCTCAGCCTAACAGTCTCATACCGGTCATATCTATTACCTTCTCAGCCTAACAGTCTCATACCGGTCATATCTATTACCTTCTCAGCCTAACAGTCTAATACCGGTCATATCTATTACCTTCTCAGCCTAACAGTCTCATACGGGTCATATCTATTACCTTCTCAGTCTAACAGTCTCATACCGGTCATATCTATTACCTTCTCAGCCTAACAGTCTCATACCGGTCATATCTATTACCTTCTCAGCCTAACAGTCTCATACCGGTCATATCTATTACCTTTTCAGCCTAACAGTCTCATACCGGTCATATCTATTACCTTCTCAGCCTAACAGTCTCATACCGGTCATATCTATTACCTTCGCAGCCTAACAGTCTCATACCGGTCATTTCTATTACCTTCTCAGCCTAACAGTCTCATACCGGTCATATCTATTACCTTCTCAGCCTAACAGTCTCATACCGGTCATATCTATTACCTTCTCAGCCTAACAGTCTCATACCGGTCAGATCTATTACCTTCTCAGCCTAACAGTCTCATACCGGTCATATCTATTACCTTCTCAGCCTAACAGTCTCATACCGGTCATAACTATTACCTTCTCAGTCTAACAGTCTCATACCGGTCATATCTATTACCTTCTCAGCCTAACAGTCTCATACCGGTCACATCTATTACCTTCTCAGCCTAACAGTCTCATACCGGTCATATCTATTACCTTCTCAGTCTAACAGTCTCATACCGGTCATATCTATTACCTTCTCAGTCTAACAGTCTCATACCGGTCATATCTATTACCTTCTCAGCCTAACAGTCTCATACCGGTCACATCTATTACCTTCTCAGTCTAACAGTCTCATACCGGTCATATCTATTACCTTCTCAGCCTAACAGTCTCATACCGGTCATATCTATTACCTTCTCAGTCTAACAGTCTCATACCGGTCATATCTATTACCTTCTCAGCCTAACAGTCTCATACCTGTCATATCTATTACCTTCTCAGCCTAACAGTCTCATACCGGTCATATCTATTACCTTCTCAGTCTAACAGTCTCATACCGGTCATATCTATTACCTTCTCAGCCTAACAGTCTCATACCGGTCAGATCTATTACCTTCTCAGCCTAACAGTCTCATACCGGTCATATCTATTACCTTCTCAGCCTAACAGTCTCATACCGGTCATATCTATTACCTTCTCAGTCTAACAGTCTCATACCGGTCATATCTATTACCTTCTCAGTCTAACAGTCTCATACCGGTCATATCTATTACCTTCTCAGCCTAACAGTCTCATACCGGTCATATCTATTACCTTCTCAGCCTAACAGTCTCATACCGGTCACATCTATTACCTTCTCAGCCTAACAGTCTCATACCGGTCATATCTATTACCTTCTCAGTCTAACAGTCTCATACCGGTCATATCTATTACCTTCTCAGCCTAACAGTCTCATACCGGTCACATCTATTACCTTCTCAGCCTAACAGTCTCATACCGGTCATATCTATTACCTTCTCAGCCTAACAGTCTCATACCGGTCATATCTATTACCTTCTCAGCCTAACAGTCTCATACGGGTCATATCTATTACCTTCTCAGTCTAACAGTCTCATACCTGTCATATCTATTACCTTCTCAGCCTAACAGTCTCATACGGGTCATATCTATTACCTTCTCAGTCTAACAGTCTCATACCTGTCATATCTATTACCTTCTCAGCCTAACAGTCTCATACCGGTCATATCTATTACCTTCTCAGTCTAACAGTCTCATACCGGTCATATCTATTACCTTCTCAGCCTAACAGTCTCATACCGGTCATATCTATTACCTTCTCAGCCTAACAGTCTAATACCGGTCATATCTATTACCTTCTCAGCCTAACAGTCTCATACCGGTCATATCTATTACCTTCTCAGCCTAACAGTCTCATACCGGTCATATCTATTACCTTCTCAGCCTAACAGTCTAATACCGGTCATATCTATTACCTTCTCAGCCTAACAGTCTCATACCGGTCATATCTATTACCTTCTCAGCCTAACAGTCTCATACCGGTCATATCTATTACCTTCTCAGCCTAACAGTCTCATACCGGTCATATCTATTACCTTCTCAGCCTAACAGTCTCATACCGGTCATATCTATTACCTTCTCAGCCTAACAGTCTAATACCGGTCATATCTATTACCTTCTCAGCCTAACAGTCTCATACGGGTCATATCTATTACCTTCTCAGTCTAACAGTCTCATACCGGTCATATCTATTACCTTCTCAGCCTAACAGTCTCATACTGCTCATATCTATTACCTTCTCAGCCTAACAGTCTCATACCGCTCATATCTATTACCTTCTCAGCCTAACAGTCTCATACCGGTCATATCTATTACCTTCTCAGCCTAACAGTCTCATACCGGTCATTTCTATTACCTTCTCAGCCTAACAGTCTCATACCGGTCATATCTATTACCTTCTCAGCCTAACAGTCTCATACCGGTCATATCTATTACCTTCTCAGCCTAACAGTCTCATACCGGTCAGATCTATTACCTTCTCAGCCTAACAGTCTCATACCGGTCATATCTATTACCTTCTCAGCCTAACAGTCTCATACCGGTCATATCTATTACCTTCTCAGCCTAACAGTCTCATACCGGTCAGATCTATTTTTAAACGCATTAACACTCTGGCTCATGATATATTGGTACATTTTTCGGTAGATGTCCCGGCGGTTCTTCATAATTTACAGGCTAGCTCTCACACACACACACACACACACACACACACACTTAAGGGAGGTCACCTGCTTTTTTTTATCTTTCTCTCCTTTTCTCTCTTTCTCTGGCTTGTATCCATTCGGCCTCATTCAGCCAACTGTTTTAAGACGTTTATCCCCATTCAGCTGATTTATTCCTGGCGAGCGATAGCGAGCTAGCATTGTATGGAAAAATCCGGCTTCGCCGGAGACAGTTTTCTATCGAAAAATGTACAAATTTAGCTTGCTGTCAAAACAAAAATATATACTGTATATGCTGGCTCGCTACCGCTCGCCAGGAAAATATTGACACCTGGATGGGGCTAAACGTCTTAAACAGTAGGCTGAATGGGGCCGAATGGATACAAGCCAAAGAGAGAGGGAGAAAAAGAGAATAATAAGCGAGGTGGGCTAAATTGTGTAGGTACCGGTACTTATTCTCGACCCGTGGAATGGCCAGGTGTTGCGAGTCTTCCTACTGTATATACCTGTTGCCCTTCAATGGCCAGGTGTTGCGAGTCTTCCTACTGTATATACCTGTTGCCCTTCAATGGCCAGGTGTTGCGAGTCTTCCTACTGTATATACCTGTTGCCCTTCAATGGCCAGGTGTTGCGAGTCTTCCTACTGTATATACCTGTTGCCCTTCAATGGCCAGGTGTTGCGAGTCTTCCTACTGTATATACCTGTTGCCCTTCAATTGTCTCCTGAGTGGCCATTCCGTGGGGAGGTGTAGCATGTTTTATGGCGGGTTTTAGGGTGTTGATGATTCCCGTGGTTTATTTGTTGTTTGTGGTCGTTGGCATTATGGGTTTGCTCCTTGTTGTGTTCATAGTCGTAAAGATTAAGGGGAGATGGGCCGGTTTTTTTTTTTTTTTTTGGTATATTAAATTATTTATTCCTTTATTTCTTAGTTTCCTCATTAGACCTCCTTCACGCTTAAAAGAAACACCCCCTAGACCCCCCACCAAGATAAATTTGTAAATTTTTCGGTAGAAAATTGTCCTGGCCGAAAGCCGACTTCTCTTAAAAATTCAGGCTCGCTATTGCTCGCCAGGAAAAAATCGACACCTTTAAATTGTCTTTTAATTGACAAAGAAATGGGGCGAAAGGTGTTAACATCGCCAAACTAATAACGTCTTATAATCTCAATACAAATGGGGCTAAACACGAGGAAGAAGGGGGACCAGAAAAACGGCCCATCTCCCTTTAATGACTTATTAAAAATTTATGGTGCTAGTAAGTGTATTTTACTTGATTCTTGTACCTTCTATCTATCTATATAATATTTTCGATTGTCTGTGTGTGTGTGTGTTTTGTTAATAGGCGGCCGCTGTTTTGGACCTGGGGAGCTGAAACTTTGCATGTGGGTGTCAATTGACCTGGGTCAGGTCATAGAGGGGGCGAGGCCACGATCGGAGGTCGTTTTGAGGCCGAAATTGGAAACAAATGGCCGTTTGGGGCAGAAGGAGGCCTCTGATCGAAAAGGTGTATGGAACGAAAGTTGTTCGCAGCCCCCCAAAATGGGAGTACGGATGAGGTCAGATCCAAAATCGGAGGTCATTTAGCGGCCGAAATCGAGGTCGCCGTTTAATGAGGCACAGGGAGGTCGAGGCCGGTGATTATGGTAGTAGTAGTAGTAGTATTGTGATGATTGTTATGATTGTGGTGATGATGGTGATTATGGTAGTAGTAGTAGTAGTATTGTGATGATTGTTATGATTGTGGTGATTATGGTAGTAGTAGTGATGGTGATTATGGTGATTACCCGGGCAACGCCGGGTACCCCTGCTAGTTTATAATATACCAATTTCTTCGCACAATAAAACTCCAAAATTTATTTAATATACTAACTATTTTTGGACATTTGAAGGACGATATTTAACTCGGTTCTTCACAACTCGTTGCATTTATAATATGCTAATATTCGTTCAACACCTTCAAATGCTTTTGTTGAGTAATGACCTGTAAGTCGCAGGTTATAAACCCTTACAGAAACGGAAATAATAAACATTCTTCTCGGCAGAAAACACTATTAGATGCTCCTAGCTATAGATTTGCATTGACCCCTTCAGTACCAGGACACAATTAGTTTTATACATTCTGACTAAAGCCGGTATCACACGAGAACTTTTATAGTCAACATACGGTGATCAACATTTTTCTGGCATCATTTCTAGAATATTTTGCACTGGTATCGGAAACTAGACTGATGGTAGATGAATTTATATGCCAGAAATATTATAAACGTTGACCTCATAAGCTGCCAGACCAGTGTTAAGGATAAATGTTGAGTGAAAAAGCGCTCGTGTGATACTGGCTTAACATTAGATTTCTGCCCAACCTAGAAGGAACGGACTATAGAACGGGAAATAAAGTTTGGTCTTTGTACTTAAGTTCTACAAGATACACAGTGTATTATCATCCCGCTGTTTGATAATTACGGCACCAAAATGTCGTCCTAATAAAAAGATGGCCGCGAGCAACTCTCGCCGAGGCCGCTGAGGGGGCCGAATCAACTCAAGGTAACTCTCTTCAGGTTCATCTGTGTGCCTGACTAAGCAACTTAAGGGGAGGCAGACCGTTTTTCTGGACCCCCTTCTCCCTAATGTTTAGCCCCACTAGTTTTTAGATTATACGACATTCGGCCCATTAGTTTGGCGATTTTAACACCTTTCGCCCCATTTCGTTGTGAATTTTAAGACCTTTCGTGCCATTTAGGTGTCGATTATTTCCTGGCGAGCGATAGCGAGCCTGCAATTTTAGGAGGAACCGGCCTTCGGCCAGGACATTTTTCTACCGAAAAATGTACAAATGTTTCTTGAAGGGGGGTCTAGGGGGTGTTATTCTAAGCTTGATGGAGGTCTAGGGAGGAAACTAAAAAAAATATATGAATAAATGAATTAATAGACCAAATAAACGGCCAGCCTCCCCTTAAGACTTAAGTGATTCCCCACAAACCGGTCTACCTCCAGCTACAGTTAGTTACCTGCCCAAATAATAATATACTTGCTCAAACTCTGCTTCAGTATTATCTTATAAGTTTGGGTATAATTTAGCATCTAACAATAGGATCTCTCTAATCAAATATGGATGAATGTGAGTGAACACATTGTACAGCGCCGTGAACAGAAGATAGGAAAACTAAACCCACATATTTAAGGGGAGATTTCCACTCGAGGGATTTTTTGCTTGACCCCTTTCTCCCTCATGTTTAACTCCACTGCTATTGAGATTTTAAGACGTTCGCCCCATTAGTTTGGCGATTCTAAGAACTTTCGCCCCATTTGTCAACTTTTAGAAATTTCGTATTATTTAGGCGTCGATTTTTTCCTGGCGAGCGATAGCGAGCCAGTAATGTAAGAGGAAACGGCCTTCGGCCGGGACATTTTTCTACCAAAAAAATTACAAATTTGTCTTGAAGGGGGTCAAGGGAGTGTATTTTTTAAGCTTGATGGAGGTTTAGGGTACACACTAGATACCTCCCCTTTAGGCATACTGTACAACTACTGACAAAATTTGTTCGTGAGGTCTTTCGGTTTTCTTTATGCAAATATATCCACTTCAATTGATGCTCAGATCAAATCAGCTATATAATTTTAAATATATAGTATGTATTTATTAATATACTGTATATAGCTGACTTGATCTGAACAACAACGTAAACGGATATATTTTGATAAAGAACATTGCCTGAGCTCACGAACATTTGTCAGTAGCTAATAAGTTATGTCTGGGCACCAAGTATGTTTTGATCAATAATTGGTATCAGCAATAGGCTATCTAAGCTTTATTTCTTCATATCAAGTGAAATATACACACGTTCCTACACTTACCCACCCTATTCAACATCTGAATGACATATATACAGTACAGAGCCTCACTAATAAGTCATGTCCCAGCTGTCATTACGTTTTGGCTTCCTCTGTGCTGTATTAATGTCTGTCAGATGTTGAATAGCGTGGGAATGAGTAGGAACATGTTTGCATATCTCACTCAAAACTAATAAAGAGAGTTTTAGATATTGCTGACACCAATTATTGATCATAATATACTTGGTGCCGAGACATCACATATTTGGCCGACTGTACTGCACGTGTTATTTTCCGGTGGACGTATAGTAAATAAATACACTATAACCTTTATCATTTCACGGCGACTACAACATATAACATTGATTCTGATTGACATTTACCGACTTTAGTGACTTGTGAAGGAATTATCTGCCATATCAATTAACCCTTTCCTGACCCACGCAGAGTAGAGGTAGATACAATAGTTACAGTATGTTGTATTATATTACTATTGTGTAATTATTAGTTGAATAATTATACTCTGTTCACGGTATTTCAGTCAGTATATTTCTCCTAAATGAACAGAGAAAACTATACTCGGTTTCATTTCATCTGATGATAAATTTAATCCCTTAGCAGCTATAACTTCTCGATACTTAATGGAAAATATATTAAACCACTATGTCTCTGCATCATATTAAGATCAAGTTAATATAATTACCACCACATTTCACTACAAAATCTTCAAAATAACTCTGATGGGAACTTTGCAATTTACCGTCAGTTGAATTTTGTTTGTTTTTGTTTTTGTTTTGTTTTTGTGGACCCCTTTCTTCCTTGTGTTTTGCTACATTATTTGTGTTTAGATTTTGAGATGTTCGCCCCATTAGTTTGACGGTTTTAAGACCTTTCGTGCCATTAAGGTGTCGATTTTTTCCTGGCGAGCGATAGCGAGCCTGCAATTTACGAGGAACCTGCTCTCAGCCGAATTTTTATACCGAAAAATGTACACATTTATCTCGAAGGGGAGTCTTGGGGGTATTTTTTATTATATTTTTGTAAAACTTGATGGAGGTATACGGAGCAAGCCAAGAACCTTCCCCTAAACGGCGAAGCTAGTACACGACTATTGTTATGCGACTGTACCGAGCGGTCAGACGAGGTGGTGATTGCTCTTAGAAAGTTATATACCCTCCTAAGAACAGGATCATACGTCAGATTGATGGCCACGGATGCCTTTGGAGTAAATTGCCACTTACTGTAGGGTCCATCGGTAAGCAATATCTCTCGGGCGAAAGGAGAAGACACACCGGATTACAGAGAATACATTTATCCATCTATGTACCTATTTGCTCAGGCCCGTTCCCCAATGTTTTGTATTTTTGTAGTGGAAGTAGCTGACAGGAGAGTGCCTAAGTGTGTGTGTGTGTGGGGGGGGGTGTGGGTGTGTGTGTGTGGGTGTTCTCGTTTTCCTGGCGTGAAAAAAGTGAAATCTATCTCGCAAACTCAACCAGAATAGAACGGTGGCGATCGTATAACCTGTTAGGGTATCGTCTCTGTCTCTCTCTCTCTCTCTCTCTCTCTCTCTCTTATTGTAAAGTTACCTGCTGATATCATGTATTTTACAAAATATAAATATATATATATATTTTGCCAAGTAAATATTTTCACAGGACAATATCAAATTTATGAGAGAGAGAGAGAGAGAGAGAGAGAGAGTACAAAGGAAATCAAGCAACAACAGATCTAGTGACCCTTCTAGGCTGCTTGTCCTCCAAAACACTGAGGATCAAGTGTCCAAACAGTGGTTTAAAGTGGATAAGGGAACATTGGAAAGGGAACTACTGCCCTGGAACTAATGTCCGTGGCAGGACAAGGAAGTTAGTAGGGGACATATGGGTTAGTAACTGAGGGGAGGATACACAAAAGTTATTCATTTACAAACGCAGTCAGATGCGAGATATTTGTCTTAGAGGAGTTTAAATGAATCAACGGTGCTGCAGTCTATAACGTCTCGGGGAAGACCATTCCACAAGTTGACAACTCGATTGAAGAAGAAATTCTTAGATTCGTGTGAGTTAAAAGATTTACCAATAATTTTGCAACCGTTTCCCCCAGTGTAATTAGATTGGTCGATAGTGAAGTACTTACTACAGTTCATATTGTCGATGCCTTTGATGATTTTGAATACTTGAATTAAGTCACCTCTTAATCTGCGCTGGGTTAAAGGAAATAGATTTAATTCTCTAAGACGCTCTTCGTATGGTTTGTTCTTTAGGCTAGGTATCATATTGGTAACTCTACGTTGAACTCGTTCTAGCTTGTTTATGTCTTTTTGGTAATAAGGGCACCAGCATTGAACGCAGTATTCCAGAAGAGGGCGGACCAAGGAATTGTAAAGGGTTAGGATAACGTCTTTGGATTTATGCTCAAATGACCTGCCTATAAAGCCAATTATTTTGTTTGCCTTCTTAACAACTTCTGAACATTGTTGACTCGGTTTTAGGTTACTCGAGAGAGAGAGAGAGAGAGAGAGAGAGAGAGAGAGAGAGAGAGAGAGAGAGAGAGAGAGAGAGAATATATATATACAGTATACTCTCAAAAGAACAAGTTGACGATATGCAACACAATCTAGATAAATTGTCATGTTGGGCCCAAATTTGGCAAATGAGTTTCAATGCGGATAAATGTAAAGTACTACATATCGGATACCTAAATGAGAAAGCAAACTATTCGATGAATGGCACTCAGCTTAAGAATGTAAACAGAGAAACTGATCTGGGAGTAACAATATCGAGTAACCTAAAACCGAGTCAACAATGTTCAGAAGTTGTTAAGAAGGCAAACAAAATAATTGGCTTTATAGGCAGGTCATTTGAGCATAAATCCAAAGAAGTTATCCTAACCCTTTACAATTCCTTAGTCCGCCCTCTTCTGGAATACTGCGTTCAATCCTGGTGCCCTTATTACCAAAAAGATATAAACAAGCTAGAACGAGTTCAACGTAGAGTTACCAAAATGATACCTAGCCTAAAGAACAAACCATACGAAGAGCGTCTTAGAGAATTAAATCTATTTCCTTTAACCCAGCGCAGATTAAGAGGCGACTTAATTCAAGTGTTCAAAATCATCAAAGGCATCGACAATATGAACTGTAGTAAGTACTTCACTATCGACCAATCTAATTACACGCGGGGAAACGGTTGCAAAATTATTGGTAAATCTTTTAACTCGCACGAATCTAAGAATTTCTTCTTCAATCGAGTTGTCAACTTGTGGAATGGGCTTCCCCGAAACGTTATAGACTGCAGCACCGTTGATTCATTTAAATTCCGCCTAGACAAATATCTCGCATCAAACCCGCGACTGACTGCGTTTGTAAATGAATAACTTTATCCTCCCCTCAGTTACTAACCCATATGTCCCCTACTAACTTCCTAGTCCTGCCACGTTAGTGGCAGGGCAGTAGTTCCCTTTCCAATGTTCCCTTACCCACTCTAAACCACTGTTTGGACACTTGATCCTCAGTGTTTTGGAGGACAAGCAGCCTAGAAGGGTCACTAGATCTGTTGTTGCTTGATTTCCTTTGTACTCCTTTGTACTATATTGGTTGAAATAGCACATGAAGGTGACCAAGCACAATCAGCCAGCAATAAACTGATGATACTCAATAATCCCTCATAATATATCACAATGTTTTAATGACCATAAACTCTCATCATAACCTTTACAACATGTAATAAAACACTCCCTTATCGAACCAAACTGCTGACGCCATGACCGATCATCAGGATATAAGGGTAATAAAATACTCATAAAGAGCTGAGCTTCCTGAATACATTGACCATCAGATACGATATAATATACTGCACTGTCATGGGGGACTCATAATGACACGCCCATCTGAATCAGTATCGAACCCAAACGAGATAATAAAATGCTTTTATAATAGCCCAGATGCTTCAGAAATTGACTTTTAGGGGGGTCACCGGCTTTTTGTTTATCTTTTTCTCTCTTTCTCTGGCTTTTATCCATTCGGCCCCATTCAGCCAACTATTTTAAGATGTTTATCCCCCATCCAGGTGTCGATTTATTCCTGGTGAGCGATAGCGAGCCAGCATTGTATGGAGAAATCCGGCTTCGCCGGAGACATTTTTCTATCGAAAAATGTACAAATTTAGCTTGCTGTCAAACCAAAAATATATATATGCTGGCTCGCTACCGCTCGCCAGGAAAATATTGACACCTGGATGGGGGTAAACGTCTTGAAACAGTAGGCTGAATGGGGCCGAATGGATACAAACCAAAGACAGAGGGAGAGAAAGAGAAAACAAAAAGCGATGTGGCTTCCCTTAAAAGTTCAGGGATTCGAATGGTTGTCCCCTTATTAATACTCTCGATGATTGTGCAGTCAAAATCAAGAGCTCGCCGACAAACTGGGGCATGTGGGTGAAATCTAGAGACGGAGACATTAAGGGGAGATCTTCACTTGAGGGACTTTTTTCTTTACCCCCTTCTCCCTCATGTTTAGCCCCATTGCTTTTGAGATTTTAAGACGTTCGCCCCATTAGTTTGGCAATTTTAAGACCTTTCACCCAATTTATGTCACTTTTAAGACCTTTCGTCCCATTTAGGTGTCAATTTTGTCCTGGCGAGCGATAGCGAGCCTGCAATTTAAGAGGAATCGGCCTTCGGCCGGGACATTTTTCTACCGAAAAATGTAAAAATTTATCTTGAAAGGGGTCAAGGGGGTGTAATTTCAAGCTTGATGAAGTCTAGGAAACACACTAAAAACCTCCCCTTAACCCCTTGAAGATCATGACGCATTTTGATAGTTTATTCTGGCTGTCACTAGACGATTTCACGTAGCTTAGGAAGGATCTGTGGGCATTAAAAGGGTGACGGCTCTCTCAATTAACCTCTGACTTCCTTATTTCATGTAGCTTAGGAAGGATCTGTGGGCATTACAAGGGTGAAGGCTCTCTCAATTAAGGATCTGTGGGCATTACAAGGGTGAAGGCTCTCTCAATTAAGGATCTGTGGGCATTACAAGGCATTACAAGGGTGAAGGCTCTCTCAATTAAGGATCTGTGGGCATTACAAGGCATTACAAGGGTGAAGGCTCTCTCAATTAACCCTCTGACTTTCACTTCAATTTTAAGACCTTTCGTGCAATTTAGGTCGATTTTATCCTGGCGAGCGATAGCGAGCCTGTAATTTAAGAGGAACCGGCTTTCAGCCGTGACATTTTTCTACCGAAAAATGTACAAATTTATCTTGAAAGGGGCTCAAAGAGGTGTAATCTTAAGCTTGATGGATATCTAGTTAAAGCCGGTATCACACGAGAGCTTTTATAGTCAACATTCGATGATCAACATTTTTCTGGCAACATTTCTGGAATATTTTGCACTAGTATCGGAAATTAGACTGCTGATAGACGAAGTTAGGCAAGCGAAATATATTAAATGTTGACCTAATAAGCTGCCAGACCAGCGTTAAGGATAAATGTTCAGCGAAAAAGCGCTCGTGTGATACCGGCTTAATATAGAAGTACACAAGTCATAAACAAGGTCATTGGTGAACTCTTAATTGGGATTGTACCGACATAAAATATATATATATATATATATATATACAGGGAGGGAGAGAGAGAGAGAGAGAGAGAGAGAGGAGAGAGAGAGAGAGAGAGAGAGAGAGAGAGAGATATGGGGGATAGGGATATGGAGAGAGGCAATATATATATATATATATATATATATATATATATATATATATATATATATATATAGAGAGAGAGAGAGAGAGAGAGATATGGGGATAGGGATATGGAGAGAGGCAATATATATATATATATATATATATATATATATATATATATATAGAGAGAGAGAGAGAGAGAGAGAGAGAGAGAGAGAGAGAGAGAGAGAGATATGGGGATAGGGATATGGAGAGAGGCAATATATATATATATATATATATATATATATATATATATATAGAGAGAGAGAGAGAGAGAGAGAGAGAGAGAGAGAGAGAGAGAGAGAGAGAGATATGGGGATAGGGATATGGAGAGAGGCAATATATATATATATTATATATATATATATATATATATATATATATATAGAGAGAGAGAGAGAGAGAGAGAGAGAGAGAGATCAAGAGAGAGAGAGAGCGAGAGAGAGAGAGAGAGCTAAAGCAAGAGAGAGCGAGAGAGAGAGAGAGAGAGCTAAAGCAAGAGAGAGCTAGAGCATTAGAGAATAGTTTAGCTTCCTCCGCCTACATACTACTGATAAGAGCTGAGCCTTTGAAGATAATATGGCCGATAGTTGCTACACTTAAAATATATAACACTCGATTGTATAGGCTAACTCCGAAAAATAATCACTGGTGAAATTTAAGGGGGGATGCTTCATTTAAGGGGGGATGCTTCATTTAAGGGGGGATGCTTCATTTAAGGGGGATGCTTCATTTAAGGAGGGATGCTTCATTTAAGGAGGGATGCTTCATTTAAGGAGGGATGCTTCATTTAAGGGGGGATGCTTCATTTAAGGGGGGATGCTTCATTTAAGGGGGGATGCTTCATTTAAGGGGGGATGCTACATTTAAGGGGGGATGCTTCATTTAAGGGGGGATGCTTCATTTAAGGGGGGATGCTTCATTTAAGGGGGGATGCTTCATTTAAGGGGGGATGCTTCATTTTTTTGGGCGATTTTTGCATGTATTCATTATTTTTCTAGTTTCCTCCCTAGACCTCCATCAAATTTAAAAAAAAAAAAAACATCCATTAGATCCCCCTTCTAGATTGATTTGTACATTTTTCGGTAGAAAAATGTCCCCGGCGAAGGCCGGTTCTTCCAACATTACAGGCTCACTATCGTTCGCCAGGGAAAAAATCGACACCTAAATAGCATGAAAGGTCTAAATATTGACGAAGAAATGGGAATAAAGGTCTTAAAATCGACTAACTAATGGGACAAACATCTTAACACCTGAAAACTAATCGGACTAAACATGAGGGAGAAAGTGGTCCAGAAAACCGGTCCATCCCCCCTTAAACCTCCTACCTGAAACGCTTGAAGATGTTAATGCCGAAATTGCCACACTTAAGGGAGCCCACCTCGCTTTTTTCTCTTTCTCTCCCTCTCTCTTTGGCTTGTATCCATTCGGCCCCATTCAGCCTACTATTTTAAGACGTTTACCCCCATCCAGGTGGTAATATTTTCCTGGCGAGCGGTAGCGAGCCACCATATATATTTTTTTATTTTGACCGCAATGTAAATTTGTACATTTTCGATAGAAAACTGTCTCCGGCGAAGCCGGATTTCTCCAAACAATGCTGGCTCGCTATCGCTCGCCAGGAAGAGATCGACACCTAGATGGGGATAAACGTCTTAAAACAGTTGGCTGAATGGGGCCAAATGGATACAAGCCAGGGAAAGAGAGAAAAGGAGAGAAAGATAAAAAAAAAAAGCCGGTGACCTCCCTTAAAAAGCAACCTACCACCCACGCGTTTTATATTTTGTATTACTCGGAAAATTTAAATACACAAAATTAAACTCTTCTCACACACGAGTTTTTTGACGAGAGTAGCTAATAAAAAATAATGATAAATAAATAAATACATAAATTATCATGTATAATATTCACCATCCTTATACACACAGTTTGAAGACTGAAGTGACTAAATGCGAACAGGTGAAATGTTAAGAGGAAGTTTTTAGTTTGTTTCCTACTCCTCCAGCAATCTAATAATGTCACCCCCTTGACCCCCTTTCAAGATAAATTTGTACATTTTTCGGTAGAAAAATGTCCCGGCCAAAGGCCGGTTCCTCTTAAATTACAGGCTCGCTATCGCTCGCCAGGATAAAATCGACACCTGAATGGCACGAAAGGTCTTAATATGGGGTGAAAGTTCTTAAAAATTGCTAAACTAATGGGGCGAACGTTTTATAATATCAAAAGCAATGGGGATAAACATGAGGGAGAAAGGGGTCAAGAAAAAAAATCCCTCAAGTGGAGATCTCCCCTATTCACACATAATACCTGAATACAATAGCCTTGAAAATTGTAACCGGTAAAATACAAATCGTCTTTTAAATATAACGACATCTAAAATTCCTATAACCCCCACCGGCATATATTATTATACATTCACAGGCATAACAAATTCCTATAACCCCACAGGCATATATTATCATACATTCACAGGCATAACAAATTCCTATACACCCACCACCCACACTTGTGTTTACTATATACCCGGCAAATTGCAGGGCGTCAAATTAAAGCTAATCTCTGCAGCTTCCCCCTCAGCTCACGGTCCACATTTTAGTACCGGGTGGAGTTGACAAGTAGGAGGCAGACCGTTTTTCTGGACCCCCTTCTCCCTAATGTTTAGCCACACTAGTTTTGATATTATATGACGTTCGGCCCATTAGTTTGGCGATTTTAACACCTTTCGTTGTCAATTTTAGGACCTTTCGTGCCATTTAGGTGTCGATCTTTTCCTGGCGAGCGATAGCAAGCCTGCAATTTTAAGAGGAACCAGCCTTCGGCCAGGAAATTTTTCTACTGAAAAATTTACAAATTTATCTTGAAGGGGGGTCTAGGGGGTATTTTTCTTAGCTTGATAGAGGTCTAGGGAGGAAACTAAAAACAAATAAATGAATTAATGGACCAAACAAACGGCCAGTCTCCCCTTAAGCCAGAATTATTGGCTTGTGGAAACTGGGCTATCGAGGGAGGAGTGACACAAGCAACTAACCAATATATTTACGTGGACTCAATGCCATGCTCGAATATTAACTATTCTAATCCGATGACGATTATATTATTGGGTGCTACTTTAGCGTGCACCCGTGGTCTACACTCTACTGCTACCTACTGGGCAGGCGAGGGTTAGTTTTGTATCTAATGTACTGGGTACTAGCACTACTAGGAACCCACACTAGCTGGTAGTTAAGGGATAGTTTTGTATCCCACCTACTAGGTCAAGGTGGTTGGTTGTTTTTTTTTTTGTTTTTTTTTTTTTTTTTCTATATTCCAACTTACTTCCTCTCGGGCATAGGCTGAGAGCCTTAACATTCACCGCTTTACAATGAACAGTGAAGCCCGTGAGGTCTTGTTCCAGTATAGGGAGTGAGACATGTGAAGCACGTAGAGTACAACGAGCACCTGCCATCTTGCCTTCACATGAGGCACGGTGCTCACTCATGGCCCGAAACGACCCCATTTCTGAAGCCACCTCGTTCCCGTGCTTCACTGTCTCAACCCCTACACTCGGACTCTCACACTTACACACACACAACGCCACCTGTTGAGCAGATAACTCAGATAACTGTTTGGTTAGGTTAATCTCAAAACACTAGCTCTCAGAAGCAATAATCCTAAATAAAATGCTTAGCACACTTTTGGGTGTTCTTCAATATAAGTGACCTGGTAGACCGCAGGCTAAAGTGTGAATGTCCCGGTAGACTTCACGCTAAAGCAGCACCTAGTATTCTGTATTTAATGACGTAAGACGCTTACACCCCTCGAAGAGTTCAATGTACATTAATATGGTTTAATGAATTATACCTTCATTTTATCACAAATCACTTTGCCCATTCACCACCCCTAATCCAGCTAACCCTAATCTAAACATCTCAACGACCTCGATTACAGATTCAAGAGTGGTTAAGACGGAAGTTAAACAATTCGTTTCAGTATGCCTCAGGAAAGACTTCAAAATGTAAATGATTTGTTATAATTACACTTACTGTAGATAGTCATTTCATTCCTGTGACCATCTATTATATTTCTGTCTAATATTTGCCCAACCAGTGTATGTAAACACTGTCATCCCCACAGTTGACTAGCATGCTCAAAATAACAGGGTAATTAATACCCTGGTATAATGGTATGGCTTAAGGGGGTATTACTCGCTCTTTCTGGACCCCCTTCTCCCTCATGTTTAGCATATTAGTTTTGAGGTTTTAAGACGTTCGTTCAGTTAGTTTACGATTTTGAGATCTTTCGCCTCATTTTGTTGTCAATATTAAAACCTTTCGTGCCCTTTGGGTGTCGATTTTTTCCTGGCGAGCGAAAGCGAGCCTCTAATTTTAGGAGGAATCGGCCTTCGGCTGGGACATTTTTCTACCGAAAAATGTACAAATTTATCATGAAAGGGGTCTCAGGGGTATTTTTCTAAGTTTGATGGAGGTCTAGCGAGGACACTCAAAAATAAATAAATAAATAAATATATAGACCAAAAACTAAGCACTACCCCCTTAATAGCGTACTTGATATATTAACCACTTACTTGTTGGCTGCAGTGTGGGTGGCCGCTAGTACAATTATTGAGTGGAAGGATGAGACCAACCGCGCGCACAAGTCTGAAAATGAAAGATGCAATATGAGTGAAAAAGAAAATCCCAGTGCGGTGAAAAAAAAATAAAAAATAATAATAATAATAATAATAATGATAATAATTATATATATATATATATATATATACTGTATATATATATATATATATATATATATATACTTGGGAGACGTAACAAAAGAACATTGAGATACAAATAAGAAAGTTAATTAGGTCAATATATAGGAGACGCAACAATATAGGTATCAAATGTCTAATGGTAGTTTTGGGTTCCTATCATCATATGCTTTATTGCTATATAGTTTTTATCCTCGGGAGAAAAACAAAATCTTGGGATTTTTCATTTTTTTTCTTGGGATTTTTTTGTTTTCATTAACCTAACCAAGAAACCTAACCTAACCTAATAGCCTCAAAATACATTTAGGTTAGGTTAGGTTAGGTTTTTTGGTTAGGCTAATGAGAAAAAAAAAACAAAGAAAAAAATGAAAAATCCCAAGATTTTTCTGTTTTTTTCCCCCGGGGATAAAAATGATATAGCAATGATATAGCAATGATATAGCAATGATATATTAATGATATAGCAATGATATAGCAATGATATAGTAATGAAGCATATAATAGGAACCCAAAACTACCATTACACAATTGTTACCTATATTGTTGCGACTCCTATACAGTATATTTACCGAAAGTTAAAATGGAAAGTTAGTACGTTGAGAAACCAAATCATGTTCATAATTACTGCTCTTGGGCAGTATGGTGTGTAGAGGGCGGGGATGGTCCAATAACAGGAATGGGGTTCGGAACAGGGTTTATGGTAGAGGTATAATGTTTGATGAACGTTTAATGAACGTTTAATATTGTCAAGAATACGGCTATTAACCTTTATCAAGATACGATGACGCATTTGTTTTCTGGCTAATATTGGACGATTATATTCAGGTTAGGAAGAGTAAATGGAAGGCAGAGGGTTGTTAGATTGTCTTTACTTGTTTAATTTCCACAAATCATTCCTAAGCTGCATAAAATCGTCTAATGATAGCCAGAATAAACTGTCAAATTGTGGCATAATCTTCTAGGGGTTAATTACCCGAGATGAAATATGGAGGCTGCGAGAGAAGAACGAGTATCTAATTATATAATTGTCTGTGCAGTATTTTACGGTGTGGTTGCCGCTACTACAACATATACTTGCAAGGAATACCGTAATATAGACCTTGCCCGGACTGTACTCTTAAAGGTTGTTGTTTTGCCAATTATGTTATTTTCGATTTATACTATTATAATTATGTTGTCTGTGTAATTATGTTCTTGTTGCAAATGTGCCAGGTTTAATGTCTTGTTTGAGCAATGCACCGGAAGTAGTGTGCCTGTTATTACCAATCTGCCCAATCTTACAACAAGATAATTTCACCACCTAACTTAAATATAGCTCCACGACGAATTATATTATACCATCTCCCCGCACTAATAGATGGAGTAATCATCAAGTAGTATTTACCTATTATTTCACCACTAAATATTTGAGGGATCCCCGCTCGTCTATGGGATTCAGAAGCTTCGAACTGAGCCAATGAATCCTGATGTCCGTACGAACGGCTCAACGATCACACATGCAGATAATTTCAACATATTGTTGTTGTTGTTGTTCCCCAAGCTGCCTGGCCGAACAGCCCCAAGGCCCCGAGCAAGGCCAAGGCCATAACCGAGCGCCCCCACAGAACCCTCCCCGCCTACCACAATAAAGCCTGGGTGACCGAAGCCACTCCATGGCGGGGAGCTGAGGAGGGTGCGGAAACGCCCGGGAAACCAAAGCCCCACCCAGGGCCCTGTGCCCCTCAGCAATTATGAAGAGAAAGTTGAGGAGCAAAGGAAAAATGTGGCGCTTTGGCTTCCAATCTTGGTAGATTGGGAGGTCAATCCACGGAAAAGACGCCGTCACTTGAGATCTAGGAAATACATAAGTAAAAGGAACAGTCGGAGTAAGCTATGGGTATGGCAGAGATCGCTCAGTTCTCACTCTGATAGACCAGCCCATCACCATACTGTTTTGTTTTATCAGATGGTAATTAGGGTGATCAACTATTTTTAGTCACATAATTTTATATTGATTAATGGTCACACATAAAATGAGAGGCGTAGCAATGTCAGAACAAGATGATCATAATATATTGCTGATGGTTCATTGCAGTCATAATGAACCAAATCCTTATTCGAACGGTATATACAGTAGGTTTGCCTTTACACTAATCACAGAACTTTAGTATAATCAATCATACTAAAATGACCTTAATATAAGAATATATTTAATTAATGTTTTGTTTCTAAAAAGGTTTATTTCAGTAGTATGGATCCATGCAAGTCTCACGTGACATACACAAACCAGTTAACCCTTACAGTACCGGTGACGTCTCCTTGATTTGATTTCAGCGACATTTAAACGACTTTATGAAGCTTAGGAAAGATATATGATTGCTAAAAGGATTAATTGAAATAGTCTGTAGCCTTTTAATTGCTAGATGTCCTTCCCAAGTTTAATAACATAGTCAAATAGTTAGCAGCATATAATTGAAATGTCGTCACCGGTAACACTTAACTACCTACCAACAGTCAAACTTAAGGGGGTAGTAATCGCTTTTTCTGGATCCCCTTCTCCCTCATGTTTAGCATAATAGTATTGAATTTTTTAAGACGTTCGTGCCGTTAGTTTGGCGATTTTAAGACCTTTCGCCTCATTTTTTTTTTTTTTTTTTTTTGGGTCAATATTAACTCCTTTCGTGCCCTTTAAGTGTCGATATTTTTTCTGGCGAGCGACAGCGAGCCTCTAATTTTAGAACGAACCGGCCCTATCGAAAAATTTAAAAATTTATCTTGAAAGGGGGGCTAGGGGATGTATTTCTAAGCTTGATAGAAGTCTAGCGAGGAAACTCAAAAATAAATAAATAAATAAATATATAGACCAAAAACCAAGCACTTCCCCCTTAATAGTCCCCGACAACTCTGATCACAAACTCTGTCATTTGAAATTATTACAACTTTCCATTGACGTTTCTAATAGTAGCTTCAACTGTTTGTTTCGGCGAGTCGAATTTGTCATGCCTCTACAATAAATACTGTTTCGAAATATGGGTATAGTTTCATATTCTACATTTGCTAATTTAGTTCTTGTATGACTTCCCAGAAATACCGTTCCATAATAATATGTCCATTGGCAAGTACTTCATAATTTGTTACTCTAATCAGGGTACTCTATCTAAAACACCGTAGTCTTTTAATACGGCAATTATGAAAGACCCACTCTCTCTCCAACCCTTTCCCATGCTTCTCCTCATAAACTCAAGGCATTAATATCAGCAAAGCGTAATCAAGTTTCATCAATGGAGGTACTGTATCCTCGGCGGCGGTGTGGCTTTCTTCTGACGGCCGTGAAAGTAGAGGCCTGTTAAGTGCTTTCATAAATTACTACTCCTTGTTGTCAACTATCATAATCTCTCTCTCTCTCTCTCTCTCTCTCTCTCTCTCTCTCTCTCTCTCTCTCTCTCTCTCTCTCTCTCTCTCTCTCTCTCTCTCATGAAATAGGCATTCAATTATGAGGTCCAATATATTACAAGTTGTCATGTATGCGCCTATTCACTGTATCTTTGGTGTATTATATTATTATTCACACTCACTCACTCACTCACTCACTCACTCACTCTCTCTCTCTCTCTCTCTCTCTCTCTAACGATGTCCAACGGACGCGGTCAGAGGAACTACTTTGCAAGTACCGGCGGCTGATCAGGTCCTTCAAGGAAAAATCTAATAGAATCTTAATTTCAGGAATTGTTCCCCGGATTGATGTAGAAAACCGATTCTACAACATAGCTACCAGTACAAATCGCCGACTAGCCAAACTCTGCAGGGAGGAGAACATCGGCTTTGTCGACACGTGGGATAATTTTTACTATGATAAATCTTTGATTCAGGAGATGGTGTACATCTCAATGAAGTAGGAGCTGCACGTCTTGGTCGTCTGCTGAACGATGCAGTCAAGGATTTCCGTTCAAAAAACGGGGTCAACCAGACCCAAGACAGGGTAGTGTAAGTCAAATACGAACTGAAAATTCAGACAATGCACAATCAGTAACATCCAACTCTAATACTCTTAAGGTGTTTTATGTAAATGCTCGTAGCATACGCAATAAATTTTCAGATCTAGAGGAAATCGTGTTTACAGAACATTATGATATAATCGGCATTACAGAATCTTGGTTAAATACGGAAGACAGAGACTTTTTAGCCGAATATACGCTTCCTGGTTATACAATGTTTGAGAAAAGTCGGATCAATAGAAATGGAGGAGGAGTTCTGTTTTTTATAAAGGAAAGTCTTAATCCCGTCTTAATGTCAAAACCTCAAATTGCGAATATAGACATATCTTACGTACTATTAAATAATAAACGAGGAACTAAAATAACACTAGCTTTATTATACAGACCCCCATCTCAATCAGTGCAAACTGACAGTGAAATTTATGAACAAATTGCAGAAATAACTAACATACAAGATACCGTAATTCTTGGCGATTTCAACTTACCCGTGACTAAATGGGGCGATATTCTTACTTCACACTCTGGACACGACCTCTATGCTAACTTGCAAGAGAGTTCACTTTTTCAATTTGTACAATCTCCGACCCGTGGTAATAATGTGCTTGACCTTGTACTCGCAACAAAAGAAGAATTAATAGAGAATTTGAATGTTGGTGATGAATTCAGTAACAGCGACCATCGTACGATAACTTTCACTTTAAAGTTTACGAGTAACAAATCAAATAGCAGCATTGAGAAAGTCCCTAATTTCAAGAAAGCAAATTTTCATAAACTTAAATCAAAACTTAAAGAAACTGACTGGAGCTTTCTGACTAACAATAACGACATAAATACATCTTGGGAGTGTTTCACAACCACTTACCTTAAGGCAGTGCAAGACTGCATACCATCGAAAATACGGCGTCCAGGCCAAAATGATAAGCCCAAATGGTGGAATAAAGATATTTCAGACTGTCTGCTTGCTAAAAAATTTGCTAAGGATAGATTAAAATCCTCACAAAATGACGAAGAACGGGTGAAATTTGTAGAGCTACGACGCAAAGTAAAAAGACCCTGGAGTTACATGTTGCGAATCAAAGTAAAACAAACCCGAAAGAATTCTATAGTTATATCAGAAAGAAAAAAGTAGTTACTTCAACTGTTGGACCGTTAGTCGATGAAAATGGAGAATACACCAAAGACGAAGTACAAATGAGTAATGCCCTCAATACCTTCTTTGCATCAGTTTTTACAACCGAAGACCTCAGTGATATCCCTACACCATCGCCGATTCAGATTGATAATTCAGATGTTCTAAGCAATATCACCGTTACAGAGAGAGAAGTATTGAATTGTTTAGATAAACTCAAGGTAAATAAAACGCCTGGACCTGATACAATCTCACCTAGAGTTCTAAAGGAAGCTAAGGATGAGCTCTCCAAACCACTGACATTGCTATTCAATGAATCCTTGCAGTCTGGGACTATGCCTGATCAGTGGAAGCTAGCCAACGTAACACCGATATTCAAAAAAGGCAGCAAATCCCTACCCAGTAACTATCGTCCAATTAGCTTAACATCAATTGTATGTAAAATGCTAGAAACGGTCATAAGAGACAGACTCGTAAATCACTTAGAGGCAAATAACTTACTTAAAGATACTCAACACGGCTTTCGTAAAAAACGTTCCTGTTTAACAAACCTCTTAGACTTCTTCCACGATATCTTCAACCTCTACGATGAGAGTAAAGCTGTAGATATTATATACCTTGATTTTCAAAAGGCCTTTGACAAAGTTCCCCACAAACGATTACTGCTAAAACTAAAAGCGCATGGAATACAAGACGGTGTGTTGAAATGGATAGAAAATTGGCTCAGCGACAGAAAGCAAAGAGTAGTCATAAACGGTAAGGCATCTAAATGGACCAATGTAAGTAGTGGGGTACCCCAGGGATCGGTACTAGGACCAATTCTCTTTCTAATTTACATCAACGACATAGATGAGGGTCTCACCTGTACAGTCTCGAAATTTGCTGACGATACAAAAATTGCAAATAGCGTACTCTCAAAAGAACAAGTTGACGATATGCAACACAATCTAGATAAATTGTCATGTTGGGCCCAAATTTGGCAAATGAGTTTCAATGCGGATAAATGTAAAGTACTACATATCGGATACCTAAATGAGAAAGCAAACTATTCGATGAATGGCACTCAGCTTAAGAATGTAAACAAAGAAACCGATCTGGGAGTAACAATATCGAGTAACCTAAAACCGAGTCAACAATGTTCAGAAGTTGTTAAGAAGGCAAACAAAATAATTGGCTTTATAGGCAGGTCATTTGAGCATAAATCCAAAGATGTTATCCTAACCCTTTACAATTCCTTAGTCCGCCCTCTTCTGGAATACTGCGTTCAATCCTGGTGCCCTTATTACCAAAAAGATATAAACAAGCTAGAACGAGTTCAACGTAGAGTTACCAAAATGATACCTAGCCTAAAGAACAAACCATACGAAGAGCGTCTTAGAGAATTAAATCTATTTCCTTTAACCCAGCGCAGATTAAGAGGCGACTTAATTCAAGTGTTCAAAATCATCAAAGGCATCGACAATATGAACTGTAGTAAGTACTTCACTATCGACCAATCTAATTACACGCGGGGAAACGGTTCCAAAATTATTGGTAAATCTTTTAACTCACACGAATCTAAGAATTTCTTCTTCAATCGAGTTGTCAACTTGTGGAATGGGCTTCCCCGAGACGTTATAGACTGCAGCACCGTTGATTCATTTAAACTCCGCTTAGACAAATATCTCGCATCAAACCCGCGACTGACTGCGTTTGTAAATGAATAACTTTATTGTATACCCCCCTCAGTTACTAACCCACCTGTCCCCTACTAACTTCCTAATCCTGCCACGGACATTAGTTCTAGGGCAGTAGTTCCCTTTCCAATGTTCCCTTACCCACTCTAAACCACTGTTTGGACACTTGATCCTCAGTGTTTTGGAGGACAAGCAGCCTAGAAGGGTCACTAGACCTGTTGTTGCTTGATTTCCTTTGTACTCCTTTGTACTCATACAACCTACTCACACATTTTCCCTTTCTTGAAAACGCCACCCTTGATAACGGCTTATCACCAGTGTATAAATCACACCCCTCTTAAATACTAACATATATTAGCGTTTCAAGATAAGACCGTGATGAGTCGATCATATACATTAAATAGACCGTATCGGATATCTAGGCAAGTAGTAATTAATGAGATTATCATCGTTATTAAACCTGATAGTCAAATGTCGAGGTTTTAATACATGTAAGCCACCACAGATGATTTTTTTTTTAACTTTGTCCACAAGTTTAGGAATTAAAAGTATAGTAACTTCCTAAACTAGAGGGGCACTCGGTAGAGCACATACCTCCACTTACGCTGGTTTTATCACAAAACAAACTTAAATGCAAAACAACGACACCAGTGTGACATATGCTGAGAAACTGATTATGTACGGATCATCGTTGAAATTAAATAATACATTTCTTGGCGTTCATCCTATCTGCCCATCAAATTTTGTGAAAATCGGGTCATAACTTTGTGAAATATATTTTATACATACATACAAACAAACAGACAAACAAACTGCTTATGTACGGATCGCCTCCTAAATTTAATCCCTTCTTCCTTGGCGCATAATTAACCCTCTGAGGATCGATGACGCACTTCTTGTTTTGTTATCTGGCTATTATTTGACGATTTTATTCAGATTAGGAAGGGTATATGGAAGTCAGAGGGTTGAATGAGATAGTATTTACCCTCTTAATACCTCCAGATCCTTCCTAAGCTGCATAACATCGTCTACTGATAGCCAAAATAAAACTGCTAAAACGCGTCAGAGCTTCAAGGGGTAAATATCTACTATATCTGTCCACCAAAGTTTGTGAACATCGGTTCATAAATTTGTGAAATATTTTGTTTACGGATAAACAAACAAAATATATACAAACGGAGGCGAAGGCATAACCTGCGTCCAACTTCGTTGATGGAGGTAATTAACCTATTGACTTCTCGAGGTCCTGAAATATAGTTTAGAGGCAGCTAGAACATAAAGGTATTAGACCTCCATGAGCTTGATCAACACACACGCGCGCGCCTGTTTATTAACTTCTAAGGCTCTATAGATAATATAATATAACTCACATACTGTGCGTCGTTTACAGCACATATATATATATACCGTACATCAATTAGGCTACCTGCACAACACACATACCGGTATATACCTACTAAGGGTTTCAGAGGCCGTGTGGCATCGTTTTTCGGGAATAACTTAACAAACAGTTGGATCAGTATGATATTTTGACACAGCTTTTTTCACACCGTCCCCTAATTTTTGTCAATATAGTGCATTGCCAAAAGTGTAGAAATAAGCCACTTGTCTCTTAGTCATGAGGTTAAAGTCGCACATTAATGACTAAGAAACGGACAGGGCTACCGTGGCTTACCTGTGAGAACCACCAAACCATTATTGCTCCTCCATCAAACACGGTAGTTATCAGCCACCACCCTACCCTATTAACGCCTTTAAATTCAAGTTATCTGTCAATATCAAGTATAAATATACAGACAGTATGTATTTTTGTATATTTATACTTGATATTGACAGATTACTTGAATTTAAAGGTGATAATAGCGTTGGGTGGTGGCTGATAACTACCGTGTTTAATGGAGGAGCAATAATGGTTTGGTTCTTCTCACAGGTAAGCCACGGTAGCCTTGTCCGTTTCTTAGTCATTAATGTGCGACGTTAACCCCATGACTAAGGGACAAGTGGCTTATTTCTACACTTTTGGCAATGCACTATATTGACAAAAATTAGGGGACGGTGTGGAAAAAGCTGTGTCAAAATAGCATACTGATCCAACTGTTTGTTAATAAGTTATACATCGCTACACATATACATCTTTTGAAACACATATAACAATTTTGCAGCACATATACAGCTATACGAACACACAAACCGGTATTGCAACACATACTACCTTTAATATAGCACATATTCCAGTTTCAGATCACAGTATACACCCTTTACAACACATATACATTTCCCAATAACACATTACAACACATTACAACACATTACAACACATTACAACAGATTACAACACATTACAACACATTACAACACATTACAGCACACGCAACAGCCTTGTAACACATACTGTATACATACTACCTTTATCACATCACATACACCACCCCACAACACATTACAACACATACATCCCCCCCAACAACACATTACAACACATATACATCCCCCCACAACACATTACAACACATATACATCCCCACAACACATTACAACACATACATCCCCCCAACAACACATTGCAACACATATATATCCCCCCACAACACATTACAACACATATACATCCCCCACAACACATTACAACACATACATCCCCCCCAACAACACATTACAACACATATACATCCCCCCACAACACATTACAACACATATACATCCCCCACAACACATTACAACACATACATCCCCCCCAACACATATACATCCCCCCACAACACATATACATCCCCCACACCACATTACAACACATACATCCCCCCAACAACACATATACATCCCCCACAACACATTACAACACATATACATCCCCCACAACACATTACAACACATACATCCCCCCCAACAACACATATACATCCCCCCACAACACATTACAACACATATACATCCCCCACAACACATTACAACACATATAAATCCCCCACAGCACATTACAACACACACACACACACACACAACACATACCAACACACACACACCAGCCTTGTAACACATAAAAACACCACCTTTATTACAACACACATTCCAGCCTCAGAGCACAACATACACCCTTTACAACACATACAGTATTCCCCCCCCCCCACACACACAACACATAACACACACACCAGCCTTGTAACACATAAACACACCACCATTATTACACCACATAGTCCAGTTCCAGAGCACAATATATACCGCTTACAACAAATATTCATCCCCCAACAACACATTACAACACACATACACACCCCCACAACACATAACAACACACACACCAGCTTTGTAACACATAAACACGCCCCAACAACACATTACAACACATATACATCCCCCACAACACATTACAACATACACACCCACAACACACATACACACCCCCACCACACATTACAACACACACATCAGCTTTGTAACATATAAACACACCCCAACAACACATATACATCCCCCAACAACACATATACATCCCCCAACAACACATATACTGTACATCCCCCACAACACAGTACAACACCTCCCCCCCCCCAACCACACATAACAACACACACACACACACCCACCACACATAACAACACACACACCAGCCTTCTAACACATAAACACACCCCAACAAC
>JBAKBP010025859.1:0-32654 GCA_037953745.1 Lithodes maja
GTTGTTCTTACATATGTTTAACCCTTCCAGCCCGGCTGTCCTTTTTTAAGGACACTGCGGCAGATGGGCAGGACCCCGGGTGTCCTTAGAGAAGGAAGTAAGCTTGAAAGCCTATTCAGCTTGGTCTGAACGCCGTGCGTCCGACGCTTGTAAACAACGCCGTTCATTGCATCACCGCACCTCCGAAAACAAGGAGACGTCGGATCAATGTTGTTGTTGTATGGTATGACGTAATTAGTGTCTGAAAAGCTCCGATATTGTCAACATCGCGGTAAAATTCGCTCCATGGAAATCGTCATCACAACTGAACCAGTTGACTTACAGAGCTCTACTCAACGCAGGTCTACAGATTGGAAACAGCACTACGTTTAGGAATGCGTGGACAATTTCTAGCAGTTAATTAAAATATCAAAGATACGGTAGCCTAGGCCTAGACGTTTTTTGGCCAAATCGCCCGGGTACCTGACACTGTCCTTAGGAGGGGGCCCCCGGGTCAGAAGGGTTAAATACCGTGCTTCCGGAAGGACCGTTGCAGGCTCTGGGTTAACCTAGCTGGTAAATTATGAGGCTTTGAAATATAGTTCCACGTCATCTCAACCAGTAGCTCTCAACCAGTACCAAATTAACCCAGACCAACCAAACCAGTGCCAAAATATAGTACTAACCTAACCTGGGGACATCTCGACCAGTAGACCATTTCAACCAGTGCCAAATTAACCCAGACCAACCAAACCAGTGCCAAAATATAGTACTAACCTAACCTATCCTAACCTGGGGACATCTCGACCAGTAGACCATTTCAACCAGTAGCTCTCAACCAGTGCCAAATTAACCCAGACCAACCAAACCAGTGCCAAAATATAGTACTAACCTAACCTAACCTGGGGACATCTCAACCAGTAGCTCTCAACCAATACGGTTAGGTTAGTACTATATTTTGGCACTGGTGTGGTTGGTCTGGGTTAATTTGGCACTGGTTGAGATGTCCCCAGGTTAGGTTAGGTTAGTACAATATTTTGGCACTGGTTGAGATGTCCCCAGGTTAGGTTAGGTTAGTACTATATTTTGGCACTGGTTTGGTTGGTCTGGGTTACTTTGGTACTGGTTGAGAGCTACTGGTTGAAATGGTCTACTGGTTGAGATGACCCCAGGTTAGGTTAGGTTAGTACTATATTTTGGCACTGGTTTGGTTGGTCTGGGTTACTTTGGCACTGGTTGAGAGCTACTGGTTGAAATGGTCTACTGGTTGAGATGACCCCAGGTTAGGTTAGGTTAGGTTAGTACTATATTTTGGCACTGGTTTGGTTGGTCTGGGTTACTTTGGTACTGGTTGAGAGCTACTGGTTGAAATGGTCTACTGGTTGAGATGACCCCAGGTTAGGTTAGGTTAGTACTATATTTTGGCACTGGTTTGGTTGGTCTGGGTTACTTTGGCACTGGTTGAGAGCTACTGGTTGAAATGGTCTACTGGTTGAGATGACCTGGAACCCTCCAACTTCCTTGTAACCTGAAACTCACGAGTGGTGATTTTTTTTTTTTTTTTTTTTTTATTCTATATTTTTGTGCTAATTCTTGCATTTTCTTTGTTTTGTAATTGCTAATTCTGTTAATTCTTATGCTAATTCTGTTAATTTGTGCTAATTCTTATGCTAATTCTGTTAATTTGTGCTAATTCTTGTTTTTTTATTTCGCAGGTTAGTAAGATCGGAATGGTTCACGTTAATGTTTTTGCTTGAATTGCTGGGTTTTTTGAAATGATGCTTTTTTGATAATTAATTTTAACCTGGCTTTGTAAATCCAGTTCTATTGTTAACTTTTAATATTTAAGTTCTTTATTTCACCGGTGGATGCGAGGGGCCATTATTCTCAAACAGATTTAAATTAATTATATAAGTAAATAGTAATAATAATAATAATCTGATCTTTTCTATTTCAAAAGGTAATTCTTGGTTACATTAATGGTTTTCTGGGGCTGCCATATAACTGTTAAATAGTTCCCAAACTTAAAGTAGAGCTCACTGTAGCCAAATTGTGCAATAAATTACTTAAAATCCTTGTAATTCCTGAAAATCTGTTTGATAATAGTTTCTTACAGTTTCTTACAGTAGATCCTCTGGAAAAAGGCAAACTATGCCTGTGTATCCAGCTCAGTACCAGTACTTGCACTGCTGCGGTCGTTCACGGTGTTGGCGGCGGCGGTAGCAGACGCAACATTTTTACTATTCTGTATTTTTGTTTTATAATCAAACTTCAAATCTTGTCTTCCCCATGCTTTATCAAGATTACTTTCAAACTCCCTTATTGATTCGGAATCGACTACATACTGGGGCAGTGCGTTCCACTCATTTACCACTCTATCACAAAATGAGTTCTTTGCCTTCTCAAGCCTATTTCTTTCTTTGTAAATTTTCTTAGAGTGTCCTCTCGTTCTTGTTCCCTCCCGCATCAAGAAGATACCTTCACACACATCCTCATCGTACTTTCCTGACACTATCTTAAAAGTCTCTATCATATCCCCTCTCTTTCTCCTATATGCCAGTGTCGGAAGCCCCAGTGTCCTCAACCTCTGCTCATAGCCTGCGTTCTTCAACGTTGGTACCAGCTTGCTAGCTCTCCTCTGCACTTTCTCCACTGCTTCTATATCCTTTACCATATATGGAGCCCACACCTGGTTTGCATATTCCAGGTGCGGCCTAACCAGCGCTGTATATAGATTCCTGAAGATTTCTTCGTCAAGTGACACAAATGTCCTCCTTATCAGCCCTACAATTCTATTGGCTTTGTTTATCTTTTCCGCTAAATGTTCTGAGAAATTTAACTTATTGTCTATCACTACTCCTATATCCTTTTCTGCACTCACTTCCTCCATCGCTTCATACATACTGTATCCTACCTTGTCTATCTTGCTGGTCCCAATCCGCATGTACTTGCATTTTTTTGGATGAAAAGGCATTAACCAATGCTCAGACCATCCCTTCATGCCCTCCACATCTCCTTGAAGCAAACCCATATCTTCCTTACACCTCACTCTTCTATACAGTTTAGTGTCATCCGCATACAGGTATACCTCACTTCCATTAGTTATAACCTCAGGCAAGTCGTTAATAAATATAACGAACAGCAGTGGTCCCAACACAGATCCCTGAGGTACCCCACTTGTAATTTCCCTCCACCCCGAGCCTATTCCATTCACCAGTACCCTCTGTCTCCGATCTTTCAGGAAGGCTTCTATCCATTTCACACATTTCTCCCCTATATTATAGCTTCTAACTTTCTCTATTAACCTTTTATGTGGGACCTTATCGAAGGCCTTCATAAAATCGCAATATACCACGTCTATTACATCACCATCTTCTAGAATTTGCATCCAATCATCTACCACCTTAATTAGCTGTAGTACCGTCGACCTCCCCGGCAAGAATCCGAACTGTCTCCCACTGAAAAGTTGATTTGACTTCATATGATCCATTATTCCTTCTCTAATTACCGTTTCCATTAGTTTACACACAACACTTGTCAAACTGACTGGTCTATAATTCCCTGGGTCATTTCTCTTTCCCTTCTTAAATATAGCTGTTATGTTCGCCTCTCTCCAGTCCATCGGGATTTGTCCTGTATTAAACGATACCTCAAATAACATTTTCAATGGCTCTACTAACATCTCCCCACCTTCCTTTATGATTCTTGGGTGTATCCCATCCGGTCCCGGTGACTTACTTCTGTTCATTTTTTCTATAGCCCTTCTTATTCTAGCATGGGAAAACTCTACTAGTTCTAGTGCCGGCGCCTGTTTGATGGGAATAGTAGGCACTGCATCCTCCGACTCCACTGTTAGTACCCCCCCAAAGTATTTCCCCAGCACCTCTGCTTTCTCCTTATCAGTCTCCGCTCTACTCCCATCATTCAACCCCCCCACCAGCTCTGGGATCCCTACTCTTCTTGTTAACTTTTCCTGAATGTACTTCCAGAATATTTTTGGATTATCCTTCACATTTCTAGCTATCTCTCTCTCCCTCTCCTTCACCCCCCTCCTTGTTTCCCACCTTATTTTATTGTTTATTTGTCTGCGTTCCAGATCCACTTCCTTAGCCTCTATACTAGACCCCCTGTTCTTTTTTAACAATTTTAATCTTTCCCACAATCGTTTCTTTCTTCTAATCAATATCCAAAGCTTTCTTTTCATTGGCAATTCTGGGTTAGTTCTTTTCCTCAATTTTGTTTTATCCTTATATTCCCTTACTGGTACACTTTTGGATACAGCATTCTCCAGTTTGACTCTAATTTTCCTCCACATTCCTTCAGCGTCTTCACCGTTCAAATATTCCCCCCAGTCAATGTCCAAACACCGTCTCAGCAGCTCATAATCTGCTCTATCATACATGTATATTTTTCTATTGCTTCTATTATCCCTCTCCGATTTAATGTTACAACTAAAGCTTATACAGGCATGGTCACTACGACCTATAGGGCTATCCACATTAACATGTTCCACTATATCCTCTTCATTGCTAAAAATCAAATCAAGTACACTCCCCTGCGTCCCATCAGGCCCATAGTGGGCCTTTCTATATTATGTGGCGAAATCCGTATGACCAGTTAATATAATCATTCATTCAATATAGTACCGGTATGTTTTTATTTATTTTTGTTGCTCTCTAAACCTCCCAAGTTTAAAAAGAAAAAAAAAGTAGCCCTTGGAGCCCTCTTAAGAGTTAAATTTGAAACATTTTCAGTAGAAATGTGGTTTATAAATTTGCAGGCTTGCTTTTGCTCGCCAGGAAAAAATAAACGCTAATGGCACAGTCTTCTAAATGACAAAGAATGGGGTGAAAGGTCTTGAAATGGCTAAACTAATGGGGCTAAACATTGATATTTGAGTTGATTTGGCTTAGTCTTCATTTCAATATACCTTGAGCCTATAAATAATCGGGAACCGTATTGATATTACAGAATTAATTTAATATACAATCGCCGGACACAAAAACTGGTTATGCGGATTTAGCCTTGATCCCTTTCCGAGGCGATCAATTTATTATAGACGTCGATTACCCATCATATATGCAACGGAACATCTCACTGATTCCTCTTCCGTTCTGTACACACAACGAACGCTAGGCTTGTTCTGGGCTCTGTCCTCCGTCTAGTTCGTTTCGTTGTTCAGCGAGATGTGAATGGTCTTTTATATATGTGGACGTGAATTCTATCGTCAATAACATCTCGCTGATTCCTCCCCAATCTCCCCTGCTTCCTCTCCGAACGCTAGGCTTGTTGAGGCTCTTTCCTTCGTCTAGTTCGTTCCTCAGCGAGATGTAAACAATTATCTTCTAGATTTGCACTTTAATTTAACCCATCCACTAGCACCCAAAACGTCAACATGTTCCATTCGCGTCCTGGACGGATTCGGAACGTTCGGCTTGTTAAGGCTATGTCCTCCGTCGAGCGAGTTCGTCATAGAATCGGATGGGTTAGATGTGAATAATCTTTTACATATGCACTTTAATTCTATCGTAAAAAATATAATGGATAATGTATGTATATTAAGTTCTAAACCTTAATGTTAACTTCAAAGAATCGTCTTATATTCTTAAGTTGTAAATCTAAATTCTAACGTCAATCTACTGGTTCCCTAAGGTTGCGCTCCCGTCGCGTCCCTGTACGGATCTGAACGCTGGATTCGTCGAGGCTCTGCCCTTCGTCCAGCGAGGCATGGTATAGAGGGCGGTGAGGCAGGATCAGCTGTTGTCTTAGAGAGGGTATTAGGTAGGGTTCGTCTTGGAGTTTGACCCCTTCTGTCCGATACGCCTTTTTGTCTCGCGTTCGGGTTACCGTCGGGCGATTGTACGATGCTTATGACCGGTCTCTACGGATCAAAAGGTGAAGTACGCAACTGACCCTTTTAACCCCAGAGATTATTCACAAGTATTAAAATCGTCTGGGGGTAGCTAGGGCAGAAATAAAATGGTATCCGACGGAAAGAGTTAATATTTGGTTTAGGGTTCGTTGGAAGGGAACCAGCTTCATGCGAGTCTATTAAAGTCTTGGGGAGTCTTAGAACGCTTGACTTTAGTGATGTGTGGGTCGATTCAATGTGTGTGTGTGTGTGTGTATCAATTCATGCGTTCTAAAAAGACTAGAGACCAAGACATCCAAATGTAATCCAAATGTTCATAATCTGTTCAGCAGATTATGTTATGACTATTACAATTGTTCATAATCTGTTCAGCAGATTATGTTTTAACTATTTCAAATGTTCATAATCTGTTCAGCAGATTGTTTTGACAGTACAGACTATGTCTATGCTTTGTCTATAAATCTATTTGTGCATGCTTTGTATTTTACTGTAACTGTTTGTACCAAGAGATATATATTACATACCGTAGTACTGTACTCCTTGAATTATAGCAGTCATACTTAACAAATTTGTATTAATTTTGACTGTAATCTCTAAATTTACAAATCTAAGCTTAATTTGATCCTTAGTAATTTTCTTGGTACAAATCTTTGCAGTAATTATATTTATATATAAAGATTATCACACAGAGGTTTCATTGATGGGGGAAGGGTTTATATTTTGGTCGATTATTTCACATTTATTTTTTTTTATTTCCTCCCTAGACCTCTATCGACTAGAATAAACATCCATTAAGTCCCCCTTCAAGATTAATTTGTACATTTTTCAGTAGAAAAATGTCCTGTGTTCTTCCAAAATTTCAAGCTTTCTATCGTTCGCCAGGAAACAAAATCTACTTTAATAGCACGAAAGGTCATGATATTGACAAAGAAATGGGGCGATGGGTCTTAAAATTGTCAAACTAGTGGGGCAAATTTCTTGAAATGTCATAACTAATGGGGCTAAGCATGAGGAAGAAAGGGGACCAGAAAAAGGGCCCAATCTCCCCTTGAAGTCCCCCCCCCCCCCTCCCCCCAACCAAAGTGTGATAATCTCTAAGTCAAGTGTCCACCTGGTGAAGTTCATGGGCCATTTTTTGTCGGGTATTTTCAGATAGAAGAAATTAAGTTCTCCCACATTATATGAAAGAATTAGATATGTCCGTTACTAAGACTACTAATTAATTGAAAAGTAATATATCCATTTCAACTGTCTGTAAAGTTTAAGAAAATATAGTAGTTAATTTAAAAGAGTAAAAGAAAATGCTTGGTTTGAAATAGACAACGAAAATATGAAACAAAAATGGCCTGTGACTTTTTAACGTAAGCTTAGTATAATGTAAACATTTAAATGTAAAGCTTTAAATATAACTAAATCTCAATGTAAGCTTAATGCAACTGTAAATATAAAGCTTTAAATATAACTAAATCTCAATGTAAGCTTAATGTAACTGTAAATATAAAGCTTTAAATATAACTAAATCTCAATGTAAGCTTAATGTAACTGTAAATATAAAGCTTTAAATATAACTAAATCTCAATGTAAGCTTAATGTAACTGTAAATATAAAGCTTTAAATATAACTAAATCTCAATGTAAGATTAATGTAACTGTAAATATAAAGCTTTAAATATAACTAAATCTCAATGTAAGCTTAATGTAACTGTAAATATAAAGCTTTAAATATAACTAAATCTCAATGTAAGCTTAATGTAACTGTAAATATAAAGCTTTAAATATAACTAAATCTTAATGTAAGCTTAATGTAACTGTAAATGTAAGCTTCGGCACTAAACCTAAGCATCATAATCACTTAACGTAGAATTTAACGTGAACCTTCTGTTCCTGCCCAACGCTACGCATCCATCACCTCCGCAGCACTCCTCCCGTCCCTTCACATCGGACATCGTTTTAGCCTGGAACATCCTACAGTAAAAGGGGGTGGGGCGGCTGATTTGTACTCGCTGGCCTAATTAGTACGCATTGGTGAGAATGCTACCGGTACCCACAGAAACTTGGGCCATGGCCTTCCTTAGGGACTTTGTTTTAGACTAGTAATGGGTCAAATGTATGATAGTTTGTTACATTTTGGGACTATTAATGTCCGATTGTGTGATAGTTTGTTACATTTTGGGACTATTAATGTCCGATTGTGTGATAGTTTGTTACATTTTGGGACTATTAATGTCCGATTGTGTGATAGTTTGTTACATTTTGGGACTATTAATGTCCGATTGTGTGATAGTTTGTTACATTTTGGGACTATTAATGTCCAATTGTGTGATAGTTTGTTACATTTTGGGACTATTAATGTCCGATTGTGTGATAGTTTGTTACATTTTGGGACTATTAATGTCCGATTGTGTGATAGTTTGTTACATTTTGGGACTATTAATGTCCGATTGTGTGATAGTTTTGTCCATTTTGAGACTAGTAATGGGTCAGATTATACGATAGTTGGGTCAATTTTGAAACTAATGGGTCAAATTGTATGATAACTTAGTTAATTTTGAGACTTAATGGGTTAAATTGTACGATAGTTTGGTATTTTTTAAGAATTATATTAATTTAACATTTAACTGGGGCATATTAGTGTAATCAATACAGCATACAAATCAGCCAGTCTCCGCTACCTTGCCCCCACCACCACCATCATCACTTAGTCAATTGGCTGAGGTGAGTCTGTTCCTGTTCATGGTTTCCGGCAACTCTACCAACAGATCTCAACCAGGGGCGAACAAACCAGTGCTAACTTAACCTAACTGTATTGGTTGATGTGGCACTGGTTGACGAGAGCTACTGGTTTCTGGAGTTGTGCAGTCACCACTGTCATCTGTAACCAGAAATTGTGGAAAACCTTTTTATTCCAGCTCTTAAGATTTGGCAAGCGGAATTTGTATCGTATGGTTTTTGATAGACTTAAACTTTGAGATATTAAATTGTTTTTGTATTTTGTTTTTCATATTCCATAAGTAATGATCGTAAAAGTAACAAATCTGATAACTAATTTTTGTCCATATTACATTTATAAGTAATGATTATAAGTAACGAACCTGATAATATATTGATTTGTTTGTTTGTATACCGTAAAATGAGATGATCGTAAAAGTAACAATTCTTGGTAATTAATTAATAATGGATTGGTTTTGTATAGTTACTACAGATAGGACTAATATTTTGCTTCTAGGTGACCGATTTTGTTGTTCGTGGTATCTCGCTGTTTTCAATAATTTGGCTAAATTTTCTTTATTTTACAGGTACCTCACATTTTCTTTAACTGTCTTCGTGGTGCAATGCATAAGTGTGTTGATTTTCGGTGTGAGCATCCTAGGTTCGAATCCCCGGACTGCCACATGTGTTTGTTAATTTCATTAATCGAGTTTAGGAGTAAAGTTGGTTGGTGGAGAGAACATAATAATTCTAGGTACCTCACATTTTCTTTCATTCTAGGTACCTCACATTTTCTTTAATTTGACCGGTACCTCACTTATTATTTTCTTGCAGGTACCTCACATTTTCTATCCTCTTGCAGGTACTGTACCTCACGGTTTTCTTTAAACTTACAGAGTAATTACGTTGAAGGGGATGTTGAAAGTGCTTCCCTCTCACTTGCTGTACGACAAAGGTGCCTCCCTCTCGCTTGCTGTACGTCATCGCTAGGATACCTTCTTTGGCTTCTAACGCGCCCTTAACTTTCAGGTGGCAATTTCTTTTCTAAACTATTATAATCAACCTACTACGTCCACAACACTCCTTGAGAACTTTGTGGGAAAACCCGGTGTCGGCCGCTCGGGGCTGTTCGGCCTGGCACTTTAGGGAACGACTACTACTACTACTACTACCTTCTACGTAAGGAAGACTCGCCCAGAAGCTCTTAACTGCTCTTACGTGGATCGACCCCCTTCCTTCCCAGCAACTCGTGAGAAGATCGCAAGATGTTGGAGAGCTTCAATCAACCCTGTGTGCTTGTGATTGAATGGAGGATTAAGTGTTTGAGGCATTAAGGGGATAGGATGAAATGATTTACTAAGAATGGAGGATGGGGGGGGTGAACTGCGCGTAGGGGTGGACCTAGAATGACGTGGGCTCGGGCACTCCGGTCCGATCTCAAAATAAAGAACTTGACAACAGAGACAGCCCTTCACAGGGCCGCCTGGAAAGCTGCCATTTAGTACGTGAGACTGTAACCACATTCTCTGTGGACAAAACGGTCTTTAAACTTGTATGATAGAATGATGAAAGGATTGAGTTAAGAATGAAATGTGAAAAAGTGGAGGATTAAATGATTGGATAAGAAAAGGATTAACTAAGTGAAGTTTGAAGATTCTAATTATGATTGGATGTATTTTTAGGGGAATATCACGCCCAATAGGAATAAGGGATTGGAAAATTGGAGAAAAAAGGATGGATAGTGATGTTTGGAGTGAGTTTGAGGCATATGGGATTTGGAAAGTTCAGAGAGAGTGGAAAGTGATTGTAGTAGTGGGTTGAGGAATAAGTGATTGGAAAGTTGGAGAAAGAATGATAAAATGTGATGTTTGGAGTGTGAAGAATTAGGGATTGGAAAGTTGGAGAAGGACTGGTGGGAAGTGATGCTTGGAGTGAATTGAATTAGGGATTGGAATATGGAAAGTGATGTACGAAGTGAGTTAGTGATTAGGGGGAAAAGCGCAGTAGAGAAGACAATTAAAAACAACAAAATGGAGTTCGGGTTGCGAGTGTATGTCGTTCTAGTTTAAGGGATGGATATGGTGAAATGTAGGCAGCTTAACTTGACTAAGGAGCAGGAGTTGAGTGACTGGTGTACAGTAACTGGTAGAGGGTAGTTACTGGTGTACTGGTAGATGGTGGTGGTTTGGTCATGGCAAGAGGATGACTGGTTAAAGTTTATCAATAGTATGGATGACTTGAGTCATGTGGGCAAAATGGATGACTGGGTGGAGTATGTTAAGTAAGGGAGTTGAGATTAGATGGTCTGGAAAGCGGGGAAAAGTGGATGAAGTGCGTCAATACAGTACTACAGGAGTCTAAATTTGAAAATCGGTAAACTAAGACTTGGGACAATACAGGAAGGAAGGATCAAATTAAAATGTAAAACTTGCAAACTAAACAAACCAAAATTGGGACAAGGACAATATAAAGTCAAATTAAATTATCAAAATCGCTATGTGGAAACAACGCTTACTAAAATGAAAATTATTAAATAAAAGAACACAATCCACCACATAGGGAATAATGACAGGGATGCAGACTAGGGACGATAAGCGAAGGAAGGATCAAAGTTTGACGACATGACAGGGACGCATAGGTACAGTGTAATATGCAGACGGAACTTAGTATACCCATGCAGAACCTTGTCTAGCCTTTCCACTGATACAGATACCAGACTAGTTATTCCCTAATAGATAATAAGCAGAAAGAATTGAAATGATTGGAGTGGGGTGTGGACAATCTATCATGGAGTACTAATATCGAGAGAACGGATGATGACTGGGTGAAGTGTGTCAAAACTACGGGAGTCTATTATAAAGTCTGTAAACTGAGATGGATATGCGAGGTTAACCTCGGGGACAGGGTATAGAGTGAGGAATGAAGGTGGCGTTTGGGCATTAGGAGTATCAGTGAAGTGATGCGCACAAGCTGACTTGGTTGGTTTGGACACGTGGAGAGAATAGATGATCAGAACAGGTGAAGAAATGCTGGACTGTGAACGTGGAGGGAGCTGCGCGTAGGGGTAGACCTAGATAGACGTGGTATCAGGTATTCCGGTCCGATCTAATAAAGAACTTGACAGCAGAGGCTGCCATTTAGGACAAGAGACTATAACCACACTCTCTGTGGACAAAGCGGTCTTTACATTTTTATGTATTAGAACTAAGAGACTTGGGTTGATTCATGGAGAAACTATCAAAGTTAGGGGACATGACAGGGAGGCATGGGGTGAGTACGGACTTTGGTATACCCGTGCAGAACCTGGTCTAGCCTTTCACCTGATACTGATACAGATACCAGACTCCCCCTGAAGGGAAAGGTGTATGCCTCATGTGTTAGAAGTGCAATGACGTATGCCTCAGAAACATGGGCCGTTAAAGTAGAGGATGTCAACAGAATGGAGCGTAATGAGATGAGAATGGTGAGATGAATGTGTGGGGCCAGGCTACAGGATAGAATAACAAATGTTGAGCTGAGGAGACGTTTAGGTATAAAGAGTATTAGCCAGGTGATGCGTACAAGTAGACTGGGATGGTATGGACATGTGGAGAGAATGGATGAACAAAATTGGGTGAAAAAATGCAGGACTGTGATTGTGGAGGAAGCTGCACCAAGGAAGACCTGGGATCGGACTATACGCGCCGATCTCAAATCCAAGAACTTGACAAGTGAAGCAGCCCTTAACAGGGTTGCCTGGAACGCCGCCATTAGGACAAGAGACTGAAACTGCACTTATGTGTGGAACACTCAGTCTTAAAATTTTATGTATGTATGTATGTATTGAGGATATTATACACACAATGATGATGCGGTATTTACCACCATGCACTCCCTGCTCAAGAGCTGGGCTAGGGTGGGTGGGTGGGTTAGGGACTTCAGTGAACAGTTGCTAGACTGTACCATCCACCAACAGCACTGTCGTCTGCCAATAACGCACACTGGCTGCCCTGAGACTCAAACCATCAACCTCACAATATGGAGGGATATTATACACACACACACTCCTCGTGGCGTAACAGATAACGCGTCTGGCTCACAACCAGAAGGTCCTGAGTTAGAGACCCGAATGGGGAAGAGACATTTGGGCAAGTCTCCTAACGGTGTAGCCTCTGTCCGCCTAGCAGTATAAATAGGAACCTGGTAAAAGTGGACGGAGTTGTGACGTCCCCTCTGGTGGTTGGTGGTACCTAAGCCTTCGGGTGAGACTGGTACCGTACAGATCAACCCAAGTCTTCAATTTCAGATGTCGCCAATTGATTAATAGAATACACTCACATCCACAGCCACGATACAATAACACATGACATTAATAGACTACACTCACATCCACAGCCACGATACAATAACACATGACATTAATTGACTACACTCACATCCACAGCCACGATACAATAACACATGACATTAATAGACTACACTCACATCCACAGCCACGATACAATAACACATGACATGCACCTCACGCAATACATTCCCAGTTAAGGAGGCGCGATGATGAGCTGAAGCTCGCATTGCGTGGAATCCCCTTGACAAAGAAAGTTTGGTGAATTACACACACACACACACATAAAGGGAGATGGTACAAACGATAACCAAGCCGCCTATCAACAAGGTAAGTACTATCAACCCACCTTTTATAGTAGATGTATGTATGTATTGTTACGGCTGGATCGGCAATACATATTCGGGATTCTTGATCGTAGGACAGAAATGGCTTAAGTGACAACGACACGCTCGATTCCAGTCCCAAATACTATATGCTCCAGACAACAAAAGCACCAACGCCCTACAGAGTTATCGTCTACGGTAACGAGGTACCTTAACTCGGCGAAAGTGTACAACAGGGGTAGGCTATGAGGCTAAACTCCCTCAGACATTTATAGGTTACGTTATTACTAAAGAAATGCAATACTCAAGAAACTACGTTAATATTAAGCCTCTAATAATGTAGAACAGAAGCAGGCTAAAGGTATGACAGTGAAATGCTAAATGACAAATGTACACGCCTACTTGAAAGCGCGTGCACTACACTAACTGTCCCCTACTAACATGCACTAGCATGTAGCATACAAGATGTTCATGATCCAGTAGATACCTAATAATACACATGGGAGGAACATAAATAGTAGTCACTTATTATAATAATGAATCTATACTTGGAATAACTAAAAGGTTGCAGGCAACAGTACTGCGCCGGTAGCCTACTACCGCATAGGCTACTTCGCGTCTCTCACTCTGTCTCCCCTCCGAGTCCGTATGCGCCCTACGCAACAGAACTCCGGACACAGCAGCAAAACGACAGTGCAGTTAATTGATACATGAAAGTATTAATAGTGTTGTCTTGTGTGTGAGTAATGTGTATTGTAAAGGGTTACATACATATACTTAAAGAGAGCTGCAATGCATAGTAAAATAAAGATATATCCCACTCATCATCCCCATGTGTTCTAGCTAGCAGGCCAAGTCACAGGAACAACGAGTCCCAGCACCGAAAGCGAGAACCCAGGAGAAGACTGTAGAGAACACAAGGACAGATAAATTACGTTACTCTACTATACCGGCACTACGAGCGAGCTGTAGTCTCGGGTGCTACACTCGCTCCTGGCTCGGCATGCAAATCAAGGCTAAGTCCTCGTCCCTCTACAGACAACTCCTGGGCATGGTCGGGCTCTTACACATGGCACCAGTCTAGTCACAAATGGGATGATGAGCGGGGCATATAACTCGTGAACATGTAGAACGTTCACCAACTATCCTCATCAAGAAGATCGCTGTTCACATTAACCCCTTAAATCTAATACATGTAAATATATGCTTGTCCTAAGAGTAATACGAGAGGTGAGTGCTGAAACTCCTTTAGGACCTCAAGGGAAGGTTATGCATTTAAATAGAGAGAAGAATGAAATGAGAGTAATGTCGTCAGAGAGAAAGAGTGCAACCGTGAGAAGTTGGGAGAGAGGGCAAGGGATGTTAGAATCTCAAAGGTTCTAGGCAACCTGGTCATGGAACACGCAGCCAGCCTCCAGGCAATGTGCTGTACGACAACATGGGCCCAGCCCAAGCAGCGTAGGCAGGCAACAATGGACTACCAACCCTGTCGCGCCTAGCTATAAGCGCAAGGCTGCCAACCAGTCCATACGTCTGGCAACCCACCCGGCCGGCAGCGTGGCGCGTTGCTACCCTCTTGCTCTGAAGCCTAACTCACTCTCTCTCTCTGAACTCCCATTGTCTTATCTATCAACTTCTCTATTGATACTACATATTAAATGGAAGGTCTCGACATGGCTTAAAACAAAACCCACCACTGGTTAGCACATGACGAGACCTTTGCAGAGATACAAAGAACATAGTTATAAGTTGTCACACTCAATATACATTGCGGCTGACGGTAGCCAGATCACGGGCGGTACAGTCGAGTACCAAGGAGTACAATCAGGTTGCGTTGCAACGCACTGGGTGCGTCACAGCCCCCCCAAGATTTTAGATAATTGACCTTAGAAGCATTATCAAAATCTGACAGGCAACCAACCGACCTGCTACCCTTAGCTGCCACTAATTGCAAAAGGTGCACAACAACTGAAGTGTGAATTATACATAAAACACAATATCGCATGCATCATGCTACAACAATAAAGACTTACAAAACTAAAAAAAAGAAAGAGTTTTCTCGTTTATTTTATTGTTTTATAATCTTTTTGGACGGCGTTATGATAGCCTAATTTTACTCCTGCTCAACCCACACACCGTGCACGACTATCTTGGATCATCAACCCTTGATAGACAATCTGCTATCACGTTCTCACTCCCGGCAATATGCTGAATGTTGAGATTATACTCTTGGAGCATTAGGGACCACCTGGTCAACCGCATATTCCGATTGTGAAACTGATTTAGGAATTTCAAGGGATGATGGTCCGTATAAATCGTCACTACCGGGCCGTAGGCTGGAACATAAACTTCGAAATGTTTGAGCGACAAAACGATAGCAAGAAGCTCCTTCTCTATAGTCGAGTAATTCCTTTGTGCCGAATTAAACTTGCGAGAAAAGAAGCTCACTGGGTGTTCCAAGCCCTCGGAATCAGTCTGCAGTAACACTGCCCCGGCACCCACACCGCTGGCATCAGTCGCCAGCTGAAAACTCCTGGAGAAGTCTGGGGCTCTCAAAATCGGATGTGTACACAGCAGGTGCTTGACTAGGTCGAAAGCCCTCTGACACTCCGCAGCCCAACAGAACTTCACTGACTTCGACAGTAGATCAGTTAACGGTGCTAAGACAGTAGAGTATCCCCGGATGAAGCGCCTATAATAGCCTATCATACCTAGGAACCGCATGACCTGGCGCTTAGTGGTGGGCCTGGGAAACATATTGATAGCCTGTATCTTGCTCAGGGGGGGGCACACCCGGCCTAACCCGACCACGAAGCCAAGATACTGCACAGTAGCCTTTACAAACTCGCACTTCCTCAGGTTCACCACCAGCCCAGCATCGTGCAACTTCCCAAACAGGGTCTCTAAGTGCCTTAGGTGATTTTCAAAATCGTCATCATACACTATCACGTCATCAAGGTAGACCGTGCAGTTAGGGATTTCGTCACAAATATCGTTCATCAGGTTCTGAAACGTGGCAGGTGCGTTCTTAAGCCCATAAGGCATTACGTTACATTGGTAGGTCTTGCCATCTACCACAAAACCACAAACTTGCTTAGCTCGGTCCGACAGGGGTACTTGCCAGTAGCCTTTTACAAGATCAATTTTAGTAAGGTACTTTGCATTCCCTATCTTGTCCACGCTGTCGTCAACTCGAGGCAAAGGGTAAGGGTTGGTAGTGGTCAAGCCATTTAGCCTACGAAAATCTATGCAGAACCGCACCTTGCCGTCAGGTTTTGGCTGCAACGTGACGGGTGATGTCCACTTCACATAACCTTCAGTGATCATCCCTCTCTCAACCATGTACTTTAACTCCTCCCGTAAAGCTGGCAACTTTACCGGGGGCACACGGTAGGGCACTGACTTGAAGGGCACATTATCACCGACGTCCACGTCGTGCGTTACCTGAGTAGTGAGACCTGGGTGTTCGGCGAAAACAGAGGGGTATGACCTGAACAGGCCTAGGACAGCAGCACCCTGGTGCTCAGGCAGGTGACTTACAGCTTGCCTAGCCTCTTGTTCAGTATTCCCCGCCCACTGTTCCGCGGAAATGACACAGTCCCAGCTATCCTCCTCAGCAGCATGACTGTCCCCACCTCCTTCTCCACCCTGGCCGCTGCAGGCCAGCACAGGGACAGTGAGAGGCTCTGAGGGGCGTCTCACATACTCTTTCATGAGGTTAACATGACATAACTGATGTTTTTTCCTACAGTCAGGTGTTGCAACGAGATAATCAAGGTCGGACAGTTTCTTAGCCACCACATACGGCCCAATAAACTTGGCAGAAAGGGGGTGTCCAGGCAAAGGTAAAAGCAACATTACCTCCTGACCCACCGAAAACTCCCGAAGCTTCACCTTGGCGTCATACTGGTGCTTCATGACCGCCTGTGCATTAACCAAGTTATTACCTGCCGCTGCCATGCAACCTATAAGTCTCTCCCGGCTCTCAAGGATATATTTAAGTACAGACCCCGGCTTCTCTTCGCCCTCCCAGATCTCTTTCACCATACTTAAAGGTCCTCTCACATTATGGCCAAAGACTAGTTGATTTGGACTGAACCCCAGGCTCTCTCCTGGGACTTCACGTGCAGCGAACAGAACATACGGCAGACCCAAATCCCAATCAGTGTCATGTTCTGCACAGTAACAGCGTAGCATACTCTTCAGGGTCGAGTGCCACCGCTCCAAGACTCCCTGACTCTCGGGATGGTAGGCTGACGACACTACAGAACATATACCGTGCAACTGAAGGGTTTGCTTGAACAATTTGGATGTAAAATTGCTCCCCTGGTCTGACTGCACCTCACGTGGAAATCCATAACGGGAACAGAACAATAATAAGTTTTTAACAACTGCCTTTGCCGAGCCGTTTCTCATGGGGTATGCGTCCGGGTATCTCGTAGCCACATCCATGATTGTCAACAGGAATTTATTGCCACTACTAGTAGGCGGGAAAGGGCCAACCAAATCTACTACAACTTTGCTGAACGGAGGCCCGGTGACAGGTATGGGAAACAAAGGTGCCTTCGGGATGGTCTGGTTAGGCTTCCCCGTTGTCTGGCAGGTCGCACACCCAGCCACCCATGCACAGACATCAGCCTTGACCCCAGGCCACCAGAAAAACCTGCCCAATGCCGCCAATGTTTTTGTTACCCCCAAATGACCCGCCACCGGCACATCATGCGCCAGACACAATAAGGACTCTCTATACTTATTTGGAACAACCACCTGGTCTACTACCCTCGCACCGCCCTCCCACTTCGATTTGGGGTCTAGAAATCTGCGGTACAATATCCTGTTGAGCCTAAAGAAATCTCCCGGCTTCGCATCCCCATCTTCCTCCAACTCTATGGCACCATTGCTATAACGAGCTAGGCTAGCGTCTTGCAGCTGCTGCTCACTAATGTCCCTGGGCGTCAATGCATCAAGATGGTTTTGTAATAAGACATTACCCCGGCTAGTAGGCTCTACTGCCTTAGTGGCTCTCGCTACAGCTCTTGCCTCACGCGAAGTCTTACCCAACTCTGCCTTGTTACACACCATATCTGGGCCAGAGTCAACTCCCGTGTTTATTATAGGTCCAAGTACCGAATCACCGAGAAGTGCAGCAGAATCAATGTCCCTTTTCCTGCCCTTAGCAACCTTCTCCTGATCCTTCCTCCACTGTCCCCGAGGTTGAGTGCTAGGCTGTGCAGGAGCCGCAGAGCGAGATCGGGTTACCACACAGGCCATCTCATCCTGTTGGCACCTCCCAACCCATTCCCGATTCTCACCATCCACGTCGGCCGCCCTCTCGGCAACGACTAAGGGTGGAGTCCCGGAAGTGGGCACCGCAAAGTCGTTGCCGAGAAGAAGGTCGACGCCCTCAACTGGCAAACACTCAACGATCCCTACATCCAGCTCCCTGCACACCTCTCCCACTCTCAACTCCAACCTCACAAGTGGGTATGACCTCGTAGCATTTATACCCTGCACCACAACAACTCTGGCCGCATTTATCGGTTTCCCTGTGAAGTTCCTCAACAAAGTTTGCGAAGCCCCCGTATCCCTCAGCAAGTCAACCCTCCGTAGTTCACTCCCCCAGCTCACAAACCCATGCCCCCGATGGCTACAGAAAGTGTCCCGGACAGGTGTCGAGCCTTCCGTACGCTTCTTTACCGCGTGTGCCTCAGCTGCTGACAACCTACCCCGGGCAGTTGCTGCAGCCTTCAGAGACACACCGATACTGTGAACCAATGACACCGGCTTAGCGGGAGTGTTACTAGGCCACTCACGTGAATAATGGCCTAGCTTCTGACATTTGTAACATTTCACATCCCCAATGGGCTTCTTCCCTTGTGCGGGCGAAGAAGGGGCCTGACCTTTAGTAAACGGGAGAGGCTTGTGTTTGTAGGTGTTATTAGGTGCAATGCATTTAGTGTGGTTATGTGTGTCATAGGATTTGTTATTATCAAAAACTCTGGTGGGTGGGGTATAGCGCCCCTTCTGCCCTGACTCAGCCCTCTGAGCGGCACCGCAACCACGAATCAATGATAATCTGAGGTCTGCCATCTTGGCAGCCTCCTCTACTGTCTTGGGACATTTTTCCTTAATGTTCAGCGTTAGATCGGTTCCAGTACATTTGTAAAACTGTTCCAGATAGAAAAGTTGCTTAATTTCCTCAGCCGACTCTGCGTGCTCGGACCGAAACCAGTTATTACCTGCATCTGTTAAGTCCCGTGCGTGCTCCATAAAACTGACGTCGCTCTTCTTATTCACGCCACGGAACTTCAATCTATAAGTTTCGGGTTGCAGTTCGTAGGCCCGGAGCACAGCCTCCTTCACCAGTCCATACACTACACTCTCGTCCAGTGACAGTGCATCGTAGGCTTTCAACCCCTTACCCACTAGACGTGATGAAACTAATGCTGCCCATTTAACCTCCGGCCAGTCATACTCACGACACTTCTTTTCGAAACGAGCAAAAAACTCAGTCACTGCTGTCTCATCAAATACGGGTACTAACTTAATTAAATGCGAAAGTGAGTCTGTAACCCGGTGCCCACCACCGAGATGACGCCCCGTGGTCTCTACTCTAGACTTCTCGACATCCATTTCAGCCTGGTACCTGGTTGCATCCTGATTGGCTTGGATTCTAGCAACCTCTATGCGTTCTATACTAGCCTGTTGTATCTGAGTCTCCTGCAGCTTAAACTTAGCTAGTTCTAGCTGAAATAACATCTCAGGAGACAGGCCTGGGGGGGGAGAGCACAAAATGGGGGATCCACACCGAGACGTGTTTACGGGTAAGCCAGCTTGCCCTTGAGAACCCTCCTGCTGCATCGTGCTAAGACTCGCTGGCTGAGGGCCCAGCTCAGGGGTAGAGTGGAATGGAGGCTTGGAGGGAACCCCCCAAGACCCCACTCCACCCACCGCCCCATCGCCATCACCCAACAAACATGCCACCAAATTCTTCTTGGGCCAACTGTCAGGACAGTCCCGCCCCAAAACCGTGGCTAAACAGCGAAGACCGTAACAATCAATAGCCTGCAGGCGCTGTTCGGTCAAAGGTGTCTGCAAAAATGCCCGGGCATCCCTCTCTCCACTTATAACACTCCCCTCCCTAAACATCTGTTGTACTTGCTGGTCACTAGGCTGTACCGTGTTATCCTCCCCCGTAAATGATGAGTCATTAGACATAGTGCTGGTTATACAATTGCTGTTCATAAAAAAAAAGAAGTGCTTATTACTAATTGCAGTCTCGACTCACAAAATGTTAAAGATGCTTGAATGACTCTACTCTAGACACCCCTAACGAAACAATCTGCAAGTCCACCAATACAATAATGACACAATAAAAAATTCCTCCAATATGCAAGAAAATTCTAGCCAGCTCTACTAGGTAGCATAGAATAGTTCTCCAAAAAACATGTGATAGGATACTACTGAATCTTGTGCAAGGTCGCCATTTTGTTACGGCTGGATCGGCAATACATATTCGGGATTCTTGATCGTAGGACAGAAATGGCTTATGTGACAACGACACGCTCGATTCCAGTCCCAAATACTATATGCTCCAGACAACAAAAGCACCAACGCCCTACAGAGTTATCGTCTATGGTAACGAGGTACCTTAACTCGGCGAAAGTGTACAACAGGGGTAGGCTATGAGGCTAAACTCCCTCAGACATTTATAGGTTACGTTATTACTAAGAAATGCAATACTCAAGAAACTACGTTAATATTAAGCCTCTAATGATGTAGAATAGAAGCAGGCTAAAGGTAGGATAGTGAAATGCTAAATAACAAATGTACACGCCTACTTGAAAGCGCGTGCACTAGAATAACTGTCCCCTACTAACATGCACTAGCATGTAGCATACAAGATGTTCATGATCCAGTAGATACCTAATAATACACATGGAAGGAACATAAATAGTAGTCACTTATTGTAATAATGAATCTATACTTGGAATAACTAAAAGGTTGCAGGCAACAGTACTGCGCCGGTAGCCTACTACCGCATAGGCTACTTCGCTTCTCTCACTCTGTCTCCCCTCTGAGTCCGTATGCGCCCTACGCAATAGAACTCCGGAAACAGCAGCAAAACGACAGTGCAGTTAATTGATACATGAAAGTATTAATAGTGTTGTCTTGTGTGTGAGTAATGTGTACTGTAAAGTGTTACATACATAAACTTAAAGAGAGCTGCAATGCATAGTAAAATAAAGATATAACCCACTCATCATCCCCATGTGTTCTAGCTAGCAGGCCAAGTCACAGGAACAACGAGTCCCAGCACCGAAAGCGAGAACCCAGGAAAAGACTGCAGAGAACACAAGGACAGATAAATTACGTTACTCTACTATACCGGCACTACGAGCGAGCTGTAGTCTCTGGTACTGCACTCGCTCCTGGCTCGGTAGGCAAATCAAGGCTAAGTCCTCACCCCTCTACAGACAACTCCTGGGCATGGTCGGGCTCTTACACATGGCACTAGTCTAGTCACAAATTGGATGATGAGCTGGGCATATAACTCGTGAACATGTAGAACGTTCACCAACTATCCTCATCAAGAAGATCGCTGTTCACATTAACCCCTTAAATCTAATACATGTAAATATATGCTTGTCCTAAGAGTAATACGAGAGGTGAGTGCTGAAACTCCTTTAGGACCTCAAGGGAAGGGTATGCATTTAAATAGAGAGAAGAATGAAATGAGAGTAATGTCGTCAGAGAGAAAGAGTGCAACCGTGAGAAATTGGGAGAGAGGGCAAGGGATGTTAGAATCTCAAAGGTTCTAGGCAACCTGATCATGGAACACACAGCGAGCCTCCATGCAATGTGCAGTACGACAACATGGGCAGCCAGGCAGCATATGCAGGCGGCAATGTACTACCAACCCTGTCGCACCTAGCTATAAGCGCAGGGCTGCCAACCGGTCCATACGTCTGGCAACCATTGCTACCCTCTCGCTCTGAAGTCTAACTCACTCTCTCTCTCTGAATTCCTATTGTCTCATCTATCAACTTCTCTATTGATACTACATATTAAATGGAAGGTCTCGACATGGCTTAAAACAAAACCCACCACTGGTTAGCAAATGACGAGACCTTTGCAGAGATACAAAGAACATAGTTATACGTTGTCACACTCAATATAAGCAGCCAGCACGGTACACGTTACCCCACCGTGACGGTACAGTGGAGTACCAAGGAGTACAATCAGGTTGCGTTGCTACGCACTGGGTGCGTCACACAACTCTTCCCACCTCTCCCACAACACCACCACCACTATCCCAATTCCTCCCACCTCTCTCTCTCTCTCCCACAACACCACCACCACTATCACAAGTCCTCCCACCTCTCCAACAACACCATCACCACTATCCCAACTCCTCCCACATCTCCCACAACACCACCACCCCTACCCCACCTCCTCCCACCTCTCCCACAACTCCACCACCACTATCCCAACTCCTCCCACCTCTCCCACAACACCACCACCCCTATCCCAATTCCTAATACCTCTCCCTCAACACCACCACCACTATCCCAACTCCTCCCACAACACCACCATCACTATCCCAACTCCTCCCACCTCTCCCTTAACACCACGACCACTATCCCAACTCCTCCCTCACCTCCCACAACACCACCATCACTATCTCAACTCCTCCCACATCTCCCTCTCTCTCACAATACCACCACCACTATCCCAACTCCTCCAACCTCTCCCACAAAACCACCACTACTATCCCAACTTCTCCCACAACACCACCACCGCTATCCCAACTCCTCCCACCTCTCCCACAACACAACCACCAGTATCCCAACTCCTCCCACCTCTCCCACAAAACCACCACTACTATCCCAACTTCTCCCACAACACCACCACCGCTATCCCATTTCCTCCCACCATTCCCTCTCTCCCACAACACTACCACAACTATCCCAACTCTACCACAACTATCACAACTCCTTCCACCTCTCCCTCTCTCCCACAACACCACCACCATTATCCCATTTCCTACCCCACCTCCTCCCACCACACCACCACCACTATCCCAACTCCTCCCACCTCTCCCTCTCTCCCACAACACCACCACCACTATTCCAACTCCTCCCACCTCTCCCTCTCTCCCACAACACCACCACCACTACCCCACCTCCTCCCACCTCTCCCACAACACCACCAACATTATCCCAACTCTCCCTCATCACCACCATCACTATCCCGACTCCTCCCACCTCTCCCTCTCTTCCACAACACCACCACCACTATCCCAACTCCTCCCACCTCTCCCACAAAACCACCATCATTATCTCAACTCCTCCCACCTCTACCACAACACAACCCCCACTATCCCAACTCCTCCCACCTCTCGAACAACACCACCATCACTAACTCAACTCCTCCCACCTCTCCCACCTCTCCCACAACACCACCCCCACTATCCCAACTCCTCCCACCTCTCCTTCTCTCCCACAACACCACCCCCACTATCCCAACTCGTCCCACCTCTCGATCAACACCACCATCACTATCTCAACTCCTCCCACCTTTCCCTCTCTCCCACAACACCACCCCCAGTATCCCAACTCCTCCCACCTCTCGAACAACACCACCATCACTATCTCAACTCCTCCCACCTCTCCCTCTCTCCAACAACATCACCACCACTATCCCAACTCCTCCCACCTCTCCCTCTCTCCCAAAACACGACCACCACTATCACAACTCCTCCCACCTCTCCCACAACACCATCACCACTATCCTAAATCCTCCCACCCTCCCACAACACCACCACCACTACCCCACCTCCTCCCACAACACCACCAACATTATCCCAACTCTTCCCACCTTCCCACAACACCACCACCACTATCCCAACACCTCCCACCTCTCCCCTCTCTCCCACAACACCACCACCACTATTCCAACTCCTCCCACCTCTCCCCTCTCCCCACAACACCACCACCACTACCCCACCTCCTCCCACCTCTCCCACAACACCACAACATTATCCCAACTCCCCTCATCACTACCATCACTATCCCACTCCTCCCACCTCTCCCTCTCTCCCACAACACCACCAACCACTCCCAACTCCCCCCCCCTCCCCACAAAACCACCATCATTATCTCAACTCCTCCCACCTCTCCCACAACACAACCCCCACTATCCCAACTCCTCCCACCTCTCGAACAACACCACCATCACTAACTCAACTCCTCCCACAACACCACCCCCACTATCCCAACTCTTCCCACCTCTCCTTCTCTCCCACAACACCACCCCCACTATCCCAACTTGTCCCACCTCTCGATCAACACCACCATCACTATCTCAACTCCTCCCACCTTTCCCTCTCTCCCACAACACCACCCCCAGTATCACAACTCCTCCCACCTCTCGAACAACACCACCATCACTATCTCAACTCCCTCCCACCTCTCCCTCTCTCCAACAACACCACCACCACTATCCCAACTCCTCCCACCTCTCCCTCTCTCCCCAAAACACGACCACCACTATCACAACTCCTCCCACCTCTCCCACAACACCATCACCACTATCCTAAATCCTCCCACCTCTCCCACAACACCACCACCACTACCCCACCTCCCTCCCACAACACCACCAACATTATCCCAACTCTTCCCACCTCTCCCACAACACCACCACCACTATCCCAATTCCTCCCACCTCTCTCTCTCTCTCCCACAACACCACCACCACTATCACAAGTCCTCCCACCTCTCCAACAACACCATCACCACTATCCCAACTCCTCCCACATCTCCCACAACACCCACCACCCCTACCCCACCTCCTCCCACCTCTCCCACAACTCCACCACCACTATCCCAACTCCTCCCACCTCTCCCACAACACCACCACCCCTATCCCAATTCCTAATACCTCTCCCTCAACACCACCACCACTATCCCAACTCCTCCCACAACACCACCATCACTATCCCAACTCCTCCCACCTCTCCCTTACACCACGACCACTATCCCAACTCCTCCCTCACCTCCCACAACACCACCATCACTATCTCAACTCCTCCCACATCTCCCTCTCTCTCACAATACCACCACCACTATCCCAACTCCTCCCACCTCTCCCACAAAACCACCATTACTATCCCAACTTCTCCCACAACACCACCACCGCTATCCCAACTCCTCCCACCTCTCCCACAACACAACCACCAGTATCCCAACTCCTCCCACCTCTCCCACAAAACCATCACTACTATCCCAACTTCTCCCACAACACCACCACCGCTATCCCATTTCCTCCCACCATTCCCTCTCTCCCACAACACTACCACAACTATCCCAACTCTTCCCACATCTACCACAACTATCACAACTCCTCCCACCTCTCCCTCTCTCCCACAACACCACCACCACTATCCCATTTCCTACCCCACCTCCTCCCACCACACCACCACCACTATCCCAACTCCTCCCACCTCTCCCTCTCTCCCACAACACCACCACCACTATTCCAACTCCTCCCACCTCTCCCTCTCTCCCACAACACCACCACCACTACCCCACCTCCTCCCACCTCTCCCACAACACCACCAACATTATCCAAACTCTCCCTCATCACCACCATCACTATCCCGACTCCTCCCACCTCTCCCTCTCTTCCACAACACCACCACCACTATCCCAACTCCTCCCACCTCTCCCACAAAACCACCATCATTATCTCAACTCCTCCCACCTCTACCACAACACAACCCCCACTATCCCAACTCCTCCCACCTCTCGAACAACACCACCATCACTAACTCAACTCCTCCCACCTCTCCCACAACACCACCCCCACTATCCCAACTCCTCCCACCTCTCCTTCTCTCCCACAACACCACCCCCACTATCCCAACTCGTCCCACCTCTCGATCAACACCACCATCACTATCTCAACTCCTCCCACCTTTCCCTCTCTCCCACAACACCACCCCCAGTATCCCAACTCCTCCCACCTCTCGAACAACACCACCATCACTATCTCAACTCCTCCCACCTCTCCCTCTCTCCAACAACATCACCACCACTATCCCAACTCCTCCCACCTCTCCCTCTCTCCCAAAACACGACCACCACTATCACAACTCCTCCCACCTCTCCCACAACACCATCACCACTATCCTAAATCCTCCCACCTCTCCCACAACACCACCACCACTACCCCACCTCCTCCCACAACACCACCAACATTATCCCAACTCTTCCCACCTCTCCCACAACACCACCACCACTATCCCAATTCCTCCCACCTCTCTCTCTCTCTCCCACAACACCACCACCACTATCACAAGTCCTCCCACCTCTCCAACAACACCATCACCACTATCCCAACTCCTCCCACATCTCCCACAACACCACCACCCCTACCCCACCTCCTCCCACCTCTCCCACAACTCCACCACCACTATCCCAACTCCTCCCACCTCTCCCACAACACCACCACCCCTATCCCAATTCCTAATACCTCTCCCTCAACACCACCACCACTATCCCAACTCCTCCCACAACACCACCATCACTATCCCAACTCCTCCCACCTCTCCCTTAACACCACGACCACTATCCCAACTCCTCCCTCACCTCCCACAACACCACCATCACTATCTCAACTCCTCCCACATCTCCCTCTCTCTCACAATACCACCACCACTATCCCAACTCCTCCAACCTCTCCCACAAAACCACCACTACTATCCCAACTTCTCCCACAACACCACCACCGCTATCCCAACTCCTCCCACCTCTCCCACAACACAACCACCAGTATCCCAACTCCTCCCACCTCTCCCACAAAACCACCACTACTATCCCAACGTCTCCCACAACACCACCACCGCTATCCCATTTCCTCCCACTGTGACGCATGTCGAGTATGAGCATGCTGTACAGAACGCCCAGTCAGGCCCCACTCTCGCTAGGATCGTCAGGGCAGGAACTTTGGCTGTAGTCTGTGTAGAGTTTCCTAACTTAGTTTATGTGAGCCGTTGTACTATAAGTATTATAAATATGTATTTTGTTTTCATCTGAGTCAACGAGTTCTATTTTATATCATTAGTTATAAGTATTGTGTGTGGGACTTATATGTAATGATGAGAGGAGAGAGAGAGAGATGTTACGTAACGGGGACCAGTGAGTGCGCCACGCGGGCAGATAGGCCTAATTCCCTCCTCCCTTCCTCCCTCTCAGAGCGTGGGAAATCCTTTGTCGATCCCAGATTGAGAGAGAATATGACGTCATGATTGCCAGTGGGCGGTCCTTAAGTAGTTTGAGATATGCCGCTAGAGGGCCGAGTATAAAAAGAGAGGTTCTTGCCACCATTTCTTCAGAACTCATCAGGCAAAGCGACCTCTCATATCCCTTGCAACTATCCATATTCTTCCGACTGATGTGAACTTTCTCTACTCTCTGAACAGCCTATCTTCTTCTCTTCTCGTCCCTGTTTAACCTCCATGACCCCTTTGGTGCAGATTTAGTCAGCCAAAGTATTATCGCTTGAGTTCTCACGAGATAAGTGCCTGTTAGATAGCCTATTTTTGGAAGGGTTAACTAGAATAGGATTGATTGATGTTTGTTGCACTCGTATATGCATTTCCCTGTGTGCGATTATTCATGTTCCTGTTTTCTGCTGGTTTAGGCAATGCTAGACTGGGATAGGGTTTCTGAGTTGTGATTTCCTATGAGTACTAGGTTGCGGTTGAACCAGTACAATTGCAACGGAGACGTGGAACGCCTAGGTGGTCTTTCTGACTGTGTACCGTGGGAGTTTAGCACTGTGTTGCGAGTGAGGGCTTTTGCCTGTGCCACCCAACACTGTGCTATCTCATTTGCTTGACTTTGAGAGGATCGCCAGGAGAGAACCAGATACTAGTGATCTGGATCTCTCAAGAGAGCATCCCGTCAATTACCGTAATTTGGCCGCACAGTCTTAAGGACCTCGCTAGGCTACGAGCCGCTTGCTCAGCCATTGTCTCTTAACCTTAGATATCCCAGCTAGACTTTGCTCGACCAGCAGATACAGTATAGTATTGAAGCTTCTCCTTATGTATATTATTGTTTAAGCACTATTGATTTCATGTGAGGCACGCTTAGCTACTTCAGAGATTAGTGGCCCACGAGCACAATCTTAGTAGGCTATTGCCAGTGCATTGTCGGAGTACTTCTTCTTAATGTTTGCCATATCCTATTGCTTATTCTTATAATTCTTCTTATGTCAATTTAAAGCCTTTAATTACCAGTGAGTTATTCATTAAATTGCTGTTCAAAATCCGATACTTACTTCTTATGAGTATTCGAGAAGCATCTAACTTATCAGAAGATTCCTTGCTTGATGCTCGAGGACTATTGTTTAACGTAACGTAATAGTGCCGATCCGAAGTAGAGGGTGGAGGACTTCTTAAGTTCTTAGTTCAAGGGTGGATTACTTCGGCTTCGGCCAACACTATTCTTTAGTGTTGTAGTACTTTCTTCTTTGTTTGATTGTTGACCAGACTAGATAACTCCCGTCTTGTTATTAGTCTGTTGTGTGAAACGCTAGTACCGAGTTCTTGTATACCCCGTTATAGCAGATAGAACTCTGGAGGGTAGTGGCGTTTTTTGTTCGGCTGGCAGTACTCTGGGGTTGGGATCGTGTGTTTCCGTTGTGGCAGCGAGCCATACTCGAGTCCTGTGTAAGAGCCCTAGTGTACCCGAGTGCCCGGTCGTAACAAATGGCGACCTTGCTTAGGATTTTGTGAACAGTATAATTTTTTGCAGAGTTGTACAACATTTGTTTGTTCGTACTTTAGCGTACATATTGAAGAATATTTTTTTTTGTAAGGCAATTAGGAGAGCATTTAAGAGACTCCAGTTAATTTAGTAATTAGTGCTTGCATAAGGGAGTTTAACACTTTTGTCTCGAGAATTTTTTGGTGAACTTCAGTATGTCGGGCCCTAGTACTGACGAGGAGCGAGAGATGCTAAGTGAGGAGGTGCCGTTAGTAACTAGTGAGGAGGATGCTAGACTTTTTGTGAGTAAGCGGTACCACGTGACGGAGGAGAGGTTGACTGGGGTGAATATTTATGGCTTGCACCTGATAGCCAAGGTTTTGGGTCTATCCAATGTAGGAGGGATGTCCAAGGGGGAGCTGATTTCCTGGGTGTTGCGTGAGCGACATGGGGTTTCGGAGGAGAGGGCGTTTGGGGGGGTTCCTCCCCAGATCCCCTCTCACTCGACTCCCACAGTGCCGTCCACTCAGTTGCCGGAGGTTAGCATTCTCCCACAGAGGGATGAGCATTGGAAGATTGGAGTGCCCTCGGGCGGTGCGTATGGTGGTTCCCCAGTTCTTGCCCCCCCTCCTTCAGTAGTGGCAGCTCCCTCTTCCGGCCTGTCTCCTGAGATGATATTTAAACTCGAGCTTGCTAAAATGGAGAATGAGACTAGGAAGCAGGAGATTGAGTCTAGGAGGCAGGAGAAGGAGATTGAGGCTGAGATTAGGAGGCACGAGGCTGAGCTTAGGTACGACTCAGAGAAATATTGTGCTCAAATAGACTTAGATAAGACTCGTGCAGAGTCGACAGGGATTCGGATGGGCCGTGAGGGCCAAGTAAGAGAACAGTCCTTGTATCACTTAGTCAAATTGGTGCCGGCATTTAGTGAAACTGAAGTCACAGAATTTTTTAATCGTTTTGAGAAGAAGTGTAGGGAGCATAATTGGCCTGAAGAGAAGTGGGCAGCTCTGGTCTCCTCAAGACTTACGGGTAAGGGTCTGAAGGCTTATGATGCACTGCCTTTAGAGTCTTGCATTGACTACCCAGAATTGAAGAGAGCTGTCCTACGGGCATACGAGTTGCAACCAGAAACATATCGATTGAAGTTTCGGGGTGTTACAAAGACTAGGGAGGCGACCTTTCTTGAACATGCCCGGGACTTAAAAGATGCACTTACAAACTGGACACGTTCTGAGAAAGCTGAGACGGCCGAACAGTTGACGGAGCTGTTTCTGCTCGAGCAGTTTTATAAGTGTACAGGTGCAGAAATGACTTTAACTATTAAAGAAAAGAATCCAAAAACTCTACAGGAGGCAGCTGAGATGGCTGACCTCCGGCTATCATTAATTCGTGGGTGCGGGTCTGCCCAGCGTAGTGAGGCAGGTAACAAGGGGCGTGACGCCCCACCCCCCCGAGTTAGTAATATATCTTATGCAAACAAGTACAAGAGTTATGATACCAAGACTGACCACAAGACTAGCACCGTCCCATTTAAGAAGGGGCCGGGCCCTTCCCAGTACCAAGGGAAGCCCAAAGGGGAGTTAGAGTGTTATCAATGTCATAAAAAGGGGCACTTTGCAAGAGTCTGTCCTAGCAAACCACCTACAGCAGCTGTGTCTTTGGCCTGCAACATTGGTGTGTCTCTGAAGCCTTCTGAGTTTGCCCGGGGCAGTTCGTCAGAGGCTGAGGCACAGCCAATGCAGAAGCACCTGGGAGGCTCGAACCCTGCTCAGGATGTTTTTTGCGACCATAGAGGACGGGGTTGCGTGATGTGGGCGGGGCGCAAGCATGGAGTAGAGGTCTTGCGTGATACAGGTGCTTCCCAGACTTTGATGAAAAACTTGACTGGCTACCCTATAAATGCGGCTCGGGTGGTGGTGGTGCAGGGTATTAATGCAACTCGGTCATACCCGCTGGTGCGGTTGGAGTTGGAGGTGGATGGTGTGGCACGTGAATTGGATGTTGGGATTGTGGAGAAACTGCCAGTGGAGGGCGTCGACCTTCTTCTCGGCAACGACTTTGCAATGCCCGCTTCTGAGGTTCTACCCTTAGTCGTTGCCGAGAGGCCGGCCGACGTGAGTAGGGAAGAGCGAGAGTGGGTCGAGCGGTGCCAGGCACAACCCATGGCGTGTGCTGTCACCCGAGCTCGGGCAGCTAAAGTGTCACAGCCTAGTCCTCCGTCTTCAGACCAGCAGAGGAACGATCAACAGGAGGAGGCTAAAGCTGGAGTTGGTTTTAAGAGTTTTGACTCGGCGGCTCTCCTGGGTGATTCAGTATTAGCACCATTACTTAGTTCTGGAGTAGCCCCTGGGCCTGTCATCGAGAGTGACGAGGCTGGGCATGACGAGTCTCCACGACAGCAACGTTATGAACATCGAGAGAGACAGAGGGAGCAGCTCAGTATCGGGGAGGGTCATGCATTGCTCCGGGAGCAGTTAGATCGCTTGGCACCCTCAGATATACGTCGGTTGCAGCTGGAGGACCCTGAGCTCCAAACGTGTGCTAATGGAGCTGTGGAGCTCGACGAGGACGGTGATGCACAGCCGGGAGATTTTTTTTATTTAGATGGCATCCTGTACCGGCGTTTTCAAGACCCTAACCGTAGCTGGAAGATGGGGTCCGGGGTAGTGGACCAGTTGATGGTGCCGCGGGAGTGCAGGGATAGCCTACTGAGTTTGGCGCATGACACACCGCTGGCAGGACATTTGGGGGTAAGAAAAACGGTGGCGGCTTTGGGGAAGTTGTTTTGGTGGCCGGGGATGAAGTCTCATGTGCAGTCCTGGATAAACTCATGTGATATTTGTCAACGGGTCGGGAAACCAAACCAAGTTATTCCTAAAGCTCCGTTGCACCCTATTCCTGTAATTGGGCCACCTTTTAGTAAGATTGTTGTTGACATGGTTGGTCCCCTCCCTCCCACAAAGGCTGGTAATAAATTTTTGTTAACCATCATGGATGTTGCCACTAGATACCCCGATGCATACCCCATGAAAAACGGCATGGCTAAGACGGTAGTCAGTAACTTGTTGTGGTACTTTTCAAGGTACGGGTACCCGGAGGAGATTCAGTCTGATCAGGGGTCCAATTTCACCTCCAATCTCTTTAAGCAAACAATGCAACAGCATGGAATACGGGCGGTGGTATCGTCAGCGTATCACCCTGAGAGCCAAGGGGTGCTTGAGCGGTGGCATGCCACCCTTAAAAGCATGCTCAGGTGTTATTGTGCTGATAACGGAAGAGATTGGGATCTTGGATTGCCGTATGTACTGTTTGCTGCTCGGGAAGTGCCTGGTGAGAGCCTGGGATTTAGTCCAAACGAGCTGATTTTTAGATACCGAGTCAGGGGCCCCCTTAATATGCTGCGGGAAATTTGGGAAGGAACTGTGCCGCCTTGTTCCTTGTTGAAGTATGTGTTTGAAAGCCGTGAGCGCATGCTTAAGAGTCTGGAGATGGCAGGTCGGAATTTAACAGGGTCACAAGCTTTAATGAAGGACAGGTATGATCGCAAAGTGAAGCTCCGGGAGTTCATTGTGGGACAGGAGGTGTTGATTTTGTTGCCTTTGGTGGGTAACCCCTTGTCGGCGCAGTATACTGGACCCTATAAAATTGTGGAGAAAATTTCGGACC
>JBAKBP010025860.1:0-32652 GCA_037953745.1 Lithodes maja
GTAGTGGTGGTAGTGATGGTGGTAATGTTGATGGTGATAGTATGAGTGTTGTTAGCGGTGATATAAATGGTGGGTAGTAGCGGTAGTTGTGGTGATAGTGGTGGTGGTAGTGATGGTGGAAATGTTGATGGTGATAGTATGAGTGTTGTTAGCGGTGATATAAATGGTGCGTAGTAGCGGTAGTTGTGGTGATGGTGGTGGTGGTAGTGATGGTGGTAATGTTGATGGTGATAGTATGAGTGTTGTTAGCGGTGATATAAATGGTGCGTAGTAGCGGTAGTTGTGGTGATGGTGATGGTGGTGGTGGTGGTGATAGTGATGGTGGTAATGTTGATGGTGATAGAATGAGTGTTGTTAGCGGTGATATAAATGGTGCGTAGTAGCGGTAGTTGTGGTGATGGTAGTGGTGGTAGTGATGGTGGTAATGTTGATGGTGATAGTATGAGTGTTGTTAGCGGTGATATAAATGGTGCGTAGTAGCGCTAGTTGTGGTGGTGATGGTGGTGGTGGTGGTGGTGGTGGTAGCGGTGGTAGTGATGGTGGTAATGTTGATGGTGATAGTATGAGTGTTGTTAGCGGTGATATAAATGGTGCGTAGTAGCGGTAGTTGTGGTGGTGGTGGTGGTGGTGGTAGCGGTGGTAGTGATGGTGGTAATGTTGATGGTGATAGTATGAGTGTTGTTAGCGGTGATATAAATGGTGCGTAGTAGCGGTAGTTGTGGTGATGGTGGTGATGGTGGTGGTGGTAGTGGTGGTAGTGATGGCGGTAATGTTGATAGTGATAGTATGAGTGTTGTTAGCGGTGATATAAATGGTGCGTAGTAGCGGTAGTTGTGGTGATGGTGGTGGTGGTAGTGGTGGTAGTGGTGGTAGTGATGGTGGTAATGTTGATGGTGATAGAGGAGTGTTGTTAGCGGTGATATAAATGGTGCGTAGTAGCGGTAGTTGTGGTGATGGTGGTGGTGGTAGTGATGGTGGTAATGTTGATGGGTGATAGTATGAGTGTTGTTAGCGGTGATATAAATGGTGCGTAGTAGCGATAGTTGCGGTGATGGTGGTGGTGGTGGTGGTGGTGGTAATGTTGATGGTGATAGTATGAGTGTTGTTAGCGGTGATATAAATGGTGCGTAGTAGCGGTAGTGGTGGTGGTGGTGGTGGTGGTGGTAGTGATGGTGATAATGTTGATGGTGATAGTGTGAGTGTTGTTAGTGGTGATTATAAATGGTGCGTAGTAGCAGTAGTTGTGGTGATGGTGGTGGTGGTAGTGGTGGTAGTGATGGTGGTAATGTTGATGGTGATAGTATGAGTGTTGTTAGCGGTGATATAAATGGTGCGTAGTAGCGGTAGTTGTGGTGGTGATGGTGGTGGTGGTGGTGGTGGTAGCGGTGGTAGTGATGGTGGGAATGTTGATGGTGATAGTATGAGTGTTGTTAGCGGTGATATAAATGGTGCGTAGTAGCGGTAGTTGTGGTGATGGTGGTGGTGGTAGTGGTGGTAGTGATGGCGGTAATGTTGATGGTGATAGTATGAGTGTTGTTAGCGGTGATATAAATGGTGCGTAGTAGCGGTAGTTGTGGTGATGGTGGTGGTGGTGGTGGTGGTGGTGGTGGTGGTGGTGATGGTGGTAATGTTGATGGTGGATAGTATGAGTGTTGTTAGCGGTGACATAAATGGTGCGTAGTAGCGGTAGTGGTGGTGGTGGTAGTGATGGTGATAATGTTGATGGTGATAGTGTGAGTGTTGTTAGCGGTGATATAAATGGTGCGTAGTAGCAGTAGTTGTGGTGATGGTGGTGGTGGTGGTGGTGGTGGTGGTGGTGGTAGTGGTGGTAGTGATGGTGGTAATGTTGATGGTGATAGTATGAGTGTTGTTAGCGGTGATATAAATGGTGCGTAGTAGCGGTAGTTGTGGTGATGGTGGTGGTGGTAGTGGTGGTAGTGATGGTGGTAATGTTGATGGTGATAGTATGAGTGTTGTTAGCGGTGATATAAATGGTGCGTAGTAGCGGTAGTTGTGGTGATGGTAGTGGTGGTAGTGATGGTGGTAATGTTGATGGTGATAGTATAAGTGTTGTTAGCGGTGATATAAATGGTGCGTAGTAGTGGTAGTTGTGGTGATGGTGGTGGTGGTAGTGATGGTGGTAATGTTGATGGTGATAGTATGAGTGTTGTTAGTGGTGATATAAATGGTGCGTAGTAGCGGTAGTTGTGGTGATGGTGGTGGTGGTAGTGGTGGTAGTGATGGCGGTATTGTTGATGGTGATAGTATGAGTGTTGTTAGCGGTGATATAAATGGTGCGTAGTAGCGGTAGTTGTGGTGATAGTTGTGGTGATAGTGGTGGTGGTGGTAGTGGTGGTGGTAATGTTGATGGTGATAGTATGAGTGTTGTTAGCGGTGATATAAATGGTGCGTAGTAGCGGTAGTTGTGGTGATGGTGGTGGTGGTGATGGTGGTAATGTTGATGGTGATAGTATGAGTGTTGTTAGCGGTGATATAAATGGTGCGTAGTAGCGGTAGTTGTGGTGATGGTGGTGTTAATAAGGGGTTTAGTGGTGGTGGTAGATGATAAAATAATTGCATTGTTATAATATACCTGTTATAGAAATAGAAGTATGGTCGTTGTAGCTCTCTCTGTAGCTCTCTCTCTCTCTCTCTCTCTCTCTCTCTCTCTCTCTCTCTCTCTCTCTCTCTGTATGTGTGTGTGTGTTTTTAATGTGTTCGGTGGAGATAGTGGTAGAGATAGTCGAGGTGTAATATTTAAAGTGGAAGGAGCAAAAGGGTGATATTTACGTTAGTGATAATGCTATTGATATTAAGGGGAATCACCTGCTTTTTTTTCTCTCATTTTCTCTCTTTCTCTGGCTTGTATCCATTCGGCCCCATTCAGCCTACTGTTTTAAGTCGTTTATCCCCATTCAAGTGTTGACTTCTTCCTGGCGAGCGATAGCGAGCCAGCATTGTATGGAAAAATCCAGCTTCGCCGGAGAAATTTTTCTATCGAAAAATTTACAAATTTAGCCTGCTGTCAATTGTGTCTACAAAAATATGATGGCTCGCTACTGCTCGCCAGGAAAAAATCAATGCCTGGATGGGAATAAACGTCTTAAAACAGTAGGCTGAATATGGCCGAATGGATACAACCCAGAGAGAGGGAGGGAGAGAGAGAGACAACAAATAGGTGGGCCCCCTTAAGGATGATAATTATGGTTTTGATAGTGATGGTGGATAAATGATTGTACACTCGATTAGCAAGGTGGCTGGGTTTAGATCAAATTAACAGTGAAAGGCATGATAGAAGCGTTGTTACGAATGGTGCTGGAGAGGATATGGTAAGGATGTTATTGTTAGGGGCATAGTTGTAGTAGTAATAGTAGTGGTGAAAATACTATGACACTACGATTTTAGCATAGTTATGGTAGAAATAGTACCGGTAGTGGTGTAAATACTATAATGCTATGATTGTTGGTAGCATAGTTGTGGTAGTAATAGTGGTGGTGTAAATACTATGATTGTTGGTATCATAGTTGTGGTGGTAATAATGGTGGTGCAAATACTATAATACTATGATTGTTAGTGTCATAGTTGTGGTAGTAATAGTGGTGGTGCAAATACTATGATGCTATGATTGTTAGTGTCATAGTTGTGGTAGTAATAGTAGTGGTGATAATACTATAATACTATGATTGTTGGTGTCATAGTTGTGGTAGTAATAGTGGTGGTGTAAATACTATAATGCTATGATTGTTAGTGCCATAGTTGTGGTAGTAATAATAGTGGTGATAATACTATGATTGTTAGTGTCATAGTTGTGGCAGTAATAGTGGTGGTGATAATACTATAATACTATGATTGTTGGTATCATAGTTGTGGTAGTAATAGTAGTGGTGATAATACTATAATAATATGATTGTTGGTGTCATAGTTGTGGTAGTAATAGTAGTGGTGATAATACTATAATACTATGATTGTTAGTGTCATAATTGTGGCAGTAATAGTGGTGGTGATAATACTATAATACTATGATTGTTAGTGTCATAGTTGTGGCAGTAATAGTAGTGGTGATAATACTATAATACTATGATTGTTAGTGTCATAGTTGTGGTAGTAATAGTAGTGGTGATAATACTATAATACTATGATTGTTAGTGTCATAGTTGTGGTAGTAATAGTAGTGGTGATAATACTATAATACTATGATTGTTAGTGTCATAGTTGTGGTAGTAATAGTAGTGGTGATAATACTATAATACTATGATTGTTAGTGTCATAGTTGTGGTAGTAATAGCGGTGGTGCAAATACTATGATAGTTAGTGTCATAGTTGTGGCAGTAATAGTGGTGGTGATAATACTATAATACTATGATTGTTAGTGTCATAGTTGTGGTAGTAATAGCGATGGTGCAAATACTATAATACTATGATTGTTAGTGTCATAGTTGTGGTAGTAATAGTAGTGGTGATAATACTATAATACTATGATTGTTGGTGTTATAGTTGTGGTAGTAATAGTGGTGGTGATAATACTATAATACTATGATTGTTAGTGTCATAGTTGTGGTGATAATACTATAATACTATAATTGTTGGTGTCATAGTTGTGGTAGTGATAGCGATGGTGCAAATACTATAATACTATAATACTATGATTGTTGGTGTCATAGTTGTGGCAGTAATAGTAGTGGTGATAATACTATAATACTATGATTATTAGTGTCATAGTTGTGGCAGTAATAGTAGTGGTGATAATACTATAATACTATGATTGTTAGTGTCATAGTTGTGGTAGTAATAGTAGTGGTGATAATACTATAATACTATGATTGTTAGTGTCATAGTTGTGGTAGTAATAGTGGTGGTGATAATACTATAATACTATGATTGTTAGTGTCATAGTTGTGGCAGTAATAGTAGTGGTGATAATACTATAATACTATGATTGTTAGTGTCATAGTTGTGGCAGTAATAGTAGTGGTGATAATACTATAATACTATGATTGTTAGTGTCATAGTTGTGGTAGTAATAGTAGTGGTTTAAATACTATAATACTATGATTGTTGGTGTCATAGTTGTGGTAGTAATAGTAGTGGTTATAATACTATAATACTATGATTGTTAGTGTCATAGTTGTGGTAGTAATAGTAGTGGTGATAATACTATAATACTATGATTGTTAGTGTCATAGTTGTGGTAGTAATAGTGGTGGTGATAATACTATAATACTATGATTGTTAGTGTCATAGTTGTGGCAGTAATAGTAGTGGTGCAAATACTATAATACTATGATTGTTAGTGTCATAGTTGTGGTAGTAATAGTGGTGGTGATAATACTATAATACTATGATTGTTAGTGTCATAGTTGTGGTAGTAATAGTAGTGGTGATAATACTATAATACTATGATTGTTAGTGTCATAGTTGTGGCAGTAATAGTAGTGGTGATAATACTATAATACTATGATTGTTAGTGTCATAGTTGTGGTAGTAATAGTGGTGGTGATAATACTATAATACTATGATTGGTAGTGTCATAGTTGTGGTAGTAATAGTGGTGGTGCAAATACTATAATACTATGATTGTTAGTGTCATAGTTGTGGTAGTAATAGTGGGGGTGTAAATACTATAATACTATGATTGTTAGTGTCATAGTTGTGGTAGTAATAGTAGTGGTGATAATACTATAATACTATGATTGTTGGTATCATAGTTGTGGTAGTAATAGTGGTGGTGATAATACTATAATACTATGATTATTAGTGTCATAGTTGTGGCAGTAATAGTAGTGGTGATAATACTATAATACTATGATTGTTAGTGTCATAGTTGTGGTAGAAATAGTAGTGGTGTAAATACTATAATACTATGATTGTTGGTGTCATAGTTGTGGCAGTAATAGTAGTGGTGATAATACTATAATACTATGATTGTTGGTGTCATAGTTGTGGCAGTAATAGTAGTGGTGATAATACTATAATACTAGGATTGTTAGTGTCATAGTTGTGGCAGTAATAGTAGTGGTGATAATACTATAATACTATGATTGTTGGTGTCATAGTTGTGGTAGTAATAGCGATGGTGCAAATACTATAATACTATGATTGTTAGTTTCATAGTTGTGGTAGTAACAGCGATGGTGCTAATACTATAATACTATGATTGTTAGTGTCATAGTTGTGGCAGTAATAGTAGTGGTGATAATACTATAATACTATGATTGTTAGTGTCATAGTTGTGGTAGAAATAGTAGTGGTGTAAATACTATAATACTATGATTGTTGGTGTCATAGTTGTGGCAGTAATAGTAGTGGTGTAAATACTATAATACTATGATTGTTGGTGTCATAGTTGTGGCAGTAATAGTAGTGGTGATAATACTATAATACTATGATTGTTGGTGTCCTAGTTGTGGTAGTAATAGCGATGGTGCAAATACTATAATACTATGATTGTTAGTGTCATAGTTGTGGCAGTAATAGTAGTGGTGATAATACTATAATACTATGATTGTTGGTGTCAAAGTTGTGGTAGTAATAGTAGTGGTGATAATACTATAATACTATGATTGTTGGTGTCATAGTTGTGGTAGTAATAGTAGTGGTGATAATACTATAATACTATGATTGTTAGTGTCATAGTTGTGGCAGTAATAGTGGTGGTGTAAATACTATAATACTATGATTGTTAGTGTCATAGTTGTGGTAGTAATAGTAGTGGTGATAATACTATAATACTATGATTGTTAGTGTCATAGTTGTGGTAGTAATAGTGGTGGTGTAAATACTATAATACTATGATTGTTAGTGTCATAGTTGTGGCAGTAATAGTGGTGGTGTAAATACTATAATACTATGATTGTTAGTGTCATAGTTGTGGCAGTAATAGTAGTGGTGATAATACTATAATACTATGATTGTTAGTGTCATAGTTGTGGTAGTAATAGTAGTGGTGATAATACTATAATACTATGATTATTAGTGTCATAGTTGTGGCAGTAATAGTAGTGGTGCAAATACTATAATACAATGATTGTTAGTGTCATAGTGGTGGTAGTAATAGTAGTGGTGATAATACTATAATACTATGATTGTTAGTGTCATAGTTGTGGCAGTAATAGTAGTGGTGCAAATACTATAATACTAGGATTGTTAGTGTCATAGTTGTGGCAGTAATAGTAGTGGTGATAATACTATAATACTATGATTGTTAGTGTCATAGTTGTGGTAGTAATAGTAGTGGTGATAATACTATAATACTATGATTGTTAGTGTCATAGTTGTGGCAGTAATAGTAGTGGTGATAATACTATAATACTATGATTGTTGGTGTCATAGTTGTGGTAGTAATAGTAGTGGTGATAATACTATAATACTATGATTGTTGGTGTCATAGTTATGGTAGTAATAGTGGTGGTGTAAATACTATAATACTATGATTGTTAGTGTCGTAGTTGTGGTAGTAATAGTAGTAGTGATAATACTATAATACTATGATTGTTAGTGTCATAGTTGTGGTAGTAATAGTGGTGGTGTAAATACTATAATACTATGATTGTTAGTGTCATAGTTGTGGCAGTAATAGTAGTGGTGATAATACTATAATACTATGATTGTTAGTGTCATAGTTGTGGTAGTAATAGTAGTGGTGATAATACTATAATATTATGATTATTAGTGTCATAGTTGTGGCAGTAATAGTAGTGGTGCAAATACTATAATACTATGATTGTTAGTGTCATAGTGGTGGTAGTAATAGTAGTGGTGATAATACTATAATACTATGATTGTTAGTGTCATAGTTGTGGCAGTAATAGTAGTGGTGCAAATACTATAATACTAGGATTGTTAGTGTCATAGTTGTGGCAGTAATAGTAGTGGTGATAATACTATAATACTATGATTGTTAGTGTCATAGTTGTGGCAGTAATAGTAGTGGTAATAATACTATGATACTATGATTGTTAGTGACATAGTTGTGGTAGTAATAGTAGTGGTGATAATACTATAATACTATGATTGTTGGCGTCATAGTTGTGGCAGTAATAGTGGTGGTGATAATACTATAATACTATGATTGTTGGTGTCATAGTTGTGGTAGTAATAGTAGTGGTGATAATACTATAATACTATGATTGTTAGTGTCATAGTTGTGGCAGTAATAGTAGTGGTGATAATACTATAATACTAGGATTGTTAGTGTCATAGTTGTGGCAGTAATAGTAGTGGTGATAATACTATAATACTATGATTGTTAGTGTCATAGTTGTGGTAGTAATAGTAGTGGTGATAATACTATAATACTATGATTGTTGGCGTCATAGTTGTGGCAGTAATAGTGGTGGTGACAATACTATAATACTATGATTGTTGGTGTCATAGTTGTGGTAGTAATAGTAGTGGTGATAATACTATAATACAATGATTGTTAGTGTCATAGTTGTGGCAGTAATAGTAGTGGTGATAATACTATAATACAATGATTGTTAGTGTCATAGTTGTGGCAGTAATAGTAGTGGTGATAATACTATAATACAATGATTGTTAGTGTCATAGTTGTGGCAGTAATAGTAGTGGTGATAATACTATAATACTATGATTGTTGGTGTCATAGTTGTGGTAGTAATAGTAGTGGTGATAATACTATAATACTATGATTGTTAGTGTCATAGTTGTGGTAGTAATAGTAGTGGTGATAATACTATAATACTATGATTGTTGGTGTCATAGTTGTGGTAGTAATAGTGGTGGTGATAATACTATAATACTATGATTGTTGGTGTCATAGTTGTGGCAGTAATAGTAGTGGTGATAATACTATGATACTATGATTGTTAGTGTCATAGTTGTGGTAGTAATAGTGGTGGTGATAATACTATAATACTATGATTGTTAGTGTCATTGTTGTGGTAGTAATAGTGGTGGTGATAATACTATAATACTATGATTGTTAGTGTCATATTTGTGGCAGTAATAGTAGTGGTGATAATACTATAATACTATGATTGTTAGTGTCATAGTTGTGGTAGTAATAGTGGGGGTGTAAATACTATAATACTATGAATTGTTAGTGTCATAGTTGTGGTAGTAATAGTAGTGGTGCAAATACTAGAATACTATGATTGTTAGTGTCATAGTTGTGGTAGTAATAGTAGTGGTGCAAATACTATAATACTATGATTGTTAGTGTCATAGTTGTGGTAGTAATAGTACTGGTGATAATACTATAATACTATGATTGTTGGTGTCATAGTTGTGGTAGTAATAGTACTGGTGATAATACTATAATACTATGATTGTTAGTGTCATAGTTGTGGTAGTAATAGTAGTGGTGATAATACTATAATACTATGATTGTTAGTGTCATAGTTGTGGCAGTAATAGTAGTGGTGATAATACTATAATACTATGATTGTTAGTGTCATAGTTGTGGCAGTAATAGTAGTGGTGATAATACTATAATACTATGATTGTTGGTGTCATAGTTGTGGCAGTATGTGGCAGTTGTGTGCTATTCCTCCCTCTCCGCCCTCCTCTCTCTTACTTATGCCTAATATCCTAATCTCTTCTAAAGATGTACTTTCTACCCTCTCTGGGCTTAACACTAATAAGGCGTACGGTCCGGACGGTGTTCCTCCTGTTGTTCTCAAAAACTGTGCTTCCGTGCTGACTCCCTGCCTAGGCAAACTCTTTCGTCTCTGTCTATCCTCTAACGTCTTCCCTTCATGCTGGAAGTTTGCTCACATTCAACCTGTCCCAAAGAAGGGTGACCGCTCTCAACCCTCCAACTATCGTCCAATTGCTCTTATCTCTTGTCTTTCTAAAGTTTTTGAAACTATTCTCGCTTCCAAATTTCTTAAGCATTTCTCTTCTCATAATCTGCTCTCAGATCGCCAGTATGGCTTCCTTAAGGGTCGCTCTACTGGTGATCTTCTTTCATATCTTACTAACTCTTGGTCATCCTCCTTTCGGGACTTCGGTGAGACTTTTTCTATTGCACTAGACATATCGAAAGCCTTCGATAGAGTCTGGCATAAATCTTTAATTTCTAAACTACCCTCCTTCGGTTTCTATCCCTCCATCTGTGCCTTTGTCTCTAATTTCCTTTCCGGCCGTTCCATAGCTGCGGTTGTGGACGGCCATTGTTCACTTCCTCACCCTATAAACTCTGGTGTTCCTCAGGGCTCTGTCCTATCTCCTATTCTCTTTCTAATTTTTATAAATGATCTCCTTAACTGTACCTTAATTCCCATCCATTCATACGCAGACGACTCAGCCTTACACTACTCCATTAGTTTTTCAGAACGCCCCAGCCAGCAATCCCTCAACGACAAACGTAATGAAGCCATAGAACTCTTAACCCTTAATTAGCGGCGAGCAACATAAGTCGAATAAAGCTGGACTATGTGGCGGCGCTCGACATATATCGTGTGGCAATTTCAGCACGTAATGTGGCTGAGAGAGAGAGACAAGTGGTGGCAGGAGAGTAGCGAGCGTATGACTGCTCCCGACCACCGCGGCGACCCTACTGACACGAATCCCACCTCCTCCCTCCCTCTCTCACTCGCTATATACGGAATTGTATGGGGAAAGTGCCTAATTACATGCTTTTTGCACTCGCGTTGCATGGTTATTGCAAGAAAACTAGCCATCATAAAAGGATCGTTATGGTGTCATTCGAAAGCTCTGTTTATGCCCTTTCAGGGATAGATACTTGTTTTACGTTCTGGGTCTTATTTAGGCATGAAAATGATCACGTAAACAGCCCTATTTTGGTTAAAAACACCCCGCTAGGCGGTACATATAAATAAACCGCATAGGCCGCTCGTAAGGTGTTAAATTCTGATCTAAATACTATTTCCAATTGGGGCAGAGAAAACCTTGTTAACTTTAATGCTTCCAAAACCCAATTTCTCCATCTATCTACCCGTCAGGATCTCCCAGCGGACTATCCCTTATTCTTCAACAATACAAAAATCAACCCTTCATCTTCTCTCAATATTCTTGGTGTCTCTTTTTCTTCTGCTCTCATTTGGAAGGACCATATTACCAGTCTTGCTAAGGCAGCCTCCCAGAAGCTGGGTGTGCTCAACCGCCTTAGGGGGTTCTTTTTCCCTGCACAGCTTCTTGCTCTGTACAGGGGCATAGTGCGCCCTTGTATTGAGTATTGTTCACATGTGTGGGGAGGTTCCTCTCACACCGCTCTCCTAGACAAAGTTGAAAGGAAGGCCTTTCGTATCATTAACTCCCGTCCACTCACCAACTCTCTGCAATCTCTCTCTCTCCGCCGCAATGTTGCATCTCTCTCGCTATTCTATCGCTACTATAATAATCAGTGTTCCTCAGAGCTATCCCAGTGCATACCACCTCCTTTACGTAGGGCACGTGGTACCCGTCTTGCAACTCAATCCCACCCCTACTCTGTGCAACTCTCCAACCCAAGAGTGAAACGTTACTCTCAAACTTTCTTCTACTCAACATCTGAGCTCTGGAACTCTCTCTCCCAGAATCAGTCTTTCCCTCTTCCTATGACTTAAATTGCTTCAAACTCCGTGTGTCCAGGCATTTTGGCTCGAACGTCCCTTGATTTTGGCCCTGTCACTCTTTCAACTATGGGGGAGGCACTCGCTATAGGCAGTTATGCCTTTTGCCTCCCTCAATCACATAGAAAAAAAAAAATAATAGTAGTGGTGATAATACTATAATACAATGATTGTTAGTGTCATAGTTGTGGCAGTAATAGTAGTGGTGATAATACTATAATACTATGATTGTTAGGGTCATAGTTGTGGCAGTAATAGTAGTGGTGATAATACTATAATACTATGATTGTTGGTGTCATAGTTGTGGCAGTAATAGTAGTGGTGATAATACTATAATACAATGATTGTTAGTGTCATAGTTGTGGCAGTAATAGTAGTGGTGATAATACTATAATACTATGATTGTTAGTGTCATAGTTGTGGTAGTAATAGTAGTGGTGCAAATACTATAATACTATGATTGTTAGTGTCATAGTTTTGGTAGTAATAGTAGTGGTGATAATACTATAATACTATGATTGTTAGTGTCATAGTTGTGGCAGTAATAGCGGTGGTGCAAATACTATAAACGCTATTAATGGAGGACCCGTGACAATAACACGTTGAGAGAGAGAGAGAGAGAGAGAGAGAGAGAGAGAGAGAGAGAGAGAGAGAGAGAGAGAGAGAGAGAGAGAGAGGGGGGGGGGGGTTAAAGTGGGCTCCCAAACTAAAGAAAGGAGGGCGATAGGAAGAGGCCAGATAAAGGATGTGGTAAAAATAATACTAGGAGAGAGAGAAGAAAAAAAAAAAAAAAAAAAAGGACAAATAACAATAAACAATTAAACTGATAATAAACATAAGAACATGAATCAAATTATGTATGGTTCAGCAGGTACTGTTTTAGTTTTGATTTAAATATAGGAAGATTACTGACTTCTTTAATATTTGAGGGGAGCTCGTTGCATAGTTTTTCCCCTGTTACAGAGGTTGATCTGGCACCAGTGTCTGTATTCACCTTTGGAATACATAAATTATTTAGTTGTCTTGTGGCGCTGCACGTTATACTGTTGACAGGAGAGGCGAGATATGTTCTGGATAATGATTGTTTATTTTCTTGAAAATAACAGCTGGTAGGTTAAGGGGAGACGAGTCGTTTCTCTGGTCCCCTTTCTCCCTCGTGTTAAGCCCCATTTGTTTTGAGATTAAAAGACGTTCGGCCCATTTGTTTGGCGATTTTAACACCTTTCGCCCCATTTCTTTGTCAATTTTATGACTTTTTGTGCCATTTAGGTTTCGACCTTTTCCTGGCGAGCGATAGCGTGCCTGAAATTTTAAGAGGAACCGGCCTTTGGCCGGGAAATTTTTCTATCGAAAAATGTACAAATTTATCTTGAAAGGGGGTCTAGGGTTTTTTTTTTTTAAGCTTGATGGAGGTCTAGTGAGGAAATAAAGGAATGAATGACCAAACAAACGGCTCGTCTCCCCTTAAATGATATTACATTTGTTATAGTTAACCATTGATCATATTTCCTGACTCTTCCGTCTGCTACTTTTGCAGCATAGTGATGTAGCTTTTGAACATGAGCAAGGAAAGTATTGTTAGCTGTGCCCCAAATAATATTGCAGTAGTTCAATATCATTTAGGCGAACCGATTGTGATCTTTCAGTTAAATAGTTTTCGAACCAATTATATCTAGGTTGATTGTCTTGAATTTGGTTAAAAGGATATTGTGACTAACGCTGTCGAAGGCTTTAGAAAGATAACATAAAGTTAATAAGGATATGTACTGTACTTCGTATCCATGTTATGGTAGATTTGGTCAGTTATGACTGAGGGCCGTTTCCGTGGATAATTTTGGCCGGAAGACATGTTGGTTATTGGAGAGCAATTTATTTATTTCCAGGAAGAGAGAGAGTGAGAGTGAATGTGTGAGAGAGAGAGAGAGAGGGTGAGTGAGTGAGTGAGTGAGTGTGTGTGTGTGTGTGTGTGTGTGTGTGTGTGTGTGTGTGTGTGTGTGTGTGTGAAAGAGAGAGAGAGAGAGTGAGTAAGGGTAGGAAAGGCCCAACAGAGAGAGAGATAGAGAGAGAGAGTGTGTGTGTGTGTGTTACTCAGTTACTTGTTCGCCAAGGGGAATCCACGCAATGCGAGCTAAGCTCATTATTATCGCGCCTCCTTAACTGGGAATGTATTGCGTGAAATGCATGTTAAGTGTTTTATGTACTGTTGGAATGGCTGTGGATGTGTGTGTAGTCTGTATTTTTAGCCAATTGGCGACATCGGAAACGAAGGCTTAGGGTGGATCTGTATGGTACCATTCTCACTATAGACGGTACCGTCTCGCCCGAAGGCTTAGGTAGCCATCAGCTTTGGTGAACCATATGATACCCATCTCGCCTTGTACCACTTTTGCCAACCCCAGATGGGACGTCACAACGTCGTCCACTTATTCCAGGTACCTATTTACAGCTAGGTGAACTGAGGCTAACACATGAAAGGAGACCAGCCCAATTTGTTTCCGCCCGGCCGGGGGATTGAACCCCCGACCCCTCGTGTGTGAGACGAGAGCGCTACCTACTAGGTTACGGGCTGTGTGTGTGTGTGTGTGTGTGTGTGTGTGTGTGTGTGTGTGTGTGTGTGAAAGAGAGAGAGAGAGAGAGTGAGTAAGGGTAGGAAAGGCCCAACAATTTCATGCAGAATCCCCGACTATTTTTAATCCTCTTATCCCAAGCCCCCCCCCCCCCCAACCCCCAACCCCTCATCCATTTATCGTCCCTCCCTCCCTCCCTTCTTCCTCCAATCTCCCCTCCCTGCATTCCTCCCCCCCTTCCACCCTACCTCTCTCCTAGCTTAGGCCTATACAGTATCTCCTCTTACCCTTACCTCCCCTCACCCCTTCCTCTCTCACCCTCCCCTCTCTGCCCCTCCCTCCCTCCCTCTCTCTAACTTATAATACCATCCTCATTCATCTACCTCTCAAACTTTCTTCTACTCAACAGCTGAGCTCTGGAACTCTCTCCCAGAATCAGTCTTTCCCTCTTCCTATGACTTAAATTGCTTCAAACTCAGTGTGTCCAGGCATTTTGGCTCGAACGTCCCTTGATTTTGGCCCTGTCACTCCTTCAACTATGGGGAGGCACTCGCTATAGGCAGTTCTGCCTTTTGCCTCCCTCAATTACATAGAAAAAAAAATGTGCCCCATAAACTCCTTCCCTCCCTTCTCCCTTTCCCTCCTCTTACCTTCCCTCCCCACATCCCCTTCCCTCACACCTTCCCTCACTTCTCCCCTTCCCTCCCTCTTACCTTCCCTCCCCTCACACCTTCCCTCCCTTCTCCTCTCCCTCTTACCTCCCCCTAATTCCCCTCCCTCCTCTCAGATGTACACGTGGTGGGTTTAAAGTCCGAAAACTCTTACCCACAACTCTAATTTGGTGGTTTCGGAAATACTATAGTTTTCGAAGAATGTTTTCACCTGTAATAATCTACTTTCAGGAGAGTAGAGATTCCCAATGAGCAAGCCTGTTTCTCACTTCAGTTTGCAGTCTAGTTACCGATACCAGTGTAAAATAAATAAATAACCTCAAATTGGTGCCATAGTATAGTTGTGATAAACCCCTTTAGCATTAAGATGACACCCTTTACCTTGGATCCTGGCTGAGATTTGACGATATTATGCAGTAAAGGGGAAGTAATTGTTTTGTTCTCTTAACCCCTTTCTCTCTTCTTCCCCTCCACTCACCCCTTCCTTCCCTCCCTTCTTCTCTCCTTCCTCTTGCCTTAGCCCCATAAGTTTTGAAGTTTTATGACTCTCGTCCACTTCTTTCTTAATATTAAGACCTTTCGGGCCATTCAGGTGTCGATTTTTTCCTGGCGAGCGATAGCGAGCCTGTAATTTAAAAGAAACTGGCCTTCGGCCGGAACATTTTTCTACCGAAAAATTTACAAATTTATCTCGAAAATAGGTCTTTGGGCGTATTTATATTAAGCTTGATTGAGGTGTAGGGAGCTAAAACAAATATACATATACCGGTAATAATACAAAACAAATATACATATACCGGAAATAATACAAAACAAATATACATATACCGGTAATAATACAAAACAAATATACATATACCGGTAATAATACAAAACAAATATACATATACCGGTAATAATACAAAACAAATATACATATACCGGTAATAATACAAAACAAATATACATATACCGGTAATAACAAATATACATATTACGGTAATAATACAAAACAAATATACATATACCGGTAATAATACAAAACAAATCTATACCCATATACCGGTAATAATACAAAACAAATATACATATACCGGTAATAATACAAAACAAATATACATATACCGGTAATAATACAAAACAAATATACATATACCGGTAATAATACAAAACCAATATACATATACCGGTAATAATACAAAACAAATATACATATACCGGTAATAATACAAAACAAATATACATATACCAGTAATAATACAAAACAAATATACATATACCGGTAATAATACAAAACAAATATACATATACCGGTAATAATACAAAACAAATATACATATACCGGTAATAATACAAAACAAATATACATATACCGGTAATAATACAAAACAAATATACATATACCGGTAATAATACAAAACAAATATACATATACCGGTAATAATACAAAACAAAAACAATACTATACGGTAATAATACAATAACAATATACATATACCGGTAATAATACAAAACAAATATACATATACCGGTAATAATACAAAACAAATATACATATACCGGTAATAATACAAAACAAATATACATATAGCGGTAATAATACAAAACAAATATACATATACCGGTAATAATACAAAACAAATATACATATACCGGTAATAATACAAAACAAATATACATATACCGGTAATAATACAAAACAAATATACATATACCGGTAATAATACAAAACATAGATAAATAAAACAACGTCCCCTTAAGAAGAACCTATGTTATTCAGAGGATTTAGTGAGATCGTATTTACCCCTTTGAGTCCTAGAGGTAGATTATAAGATGAACAAAAATCGTCTATTGGTAACCAGAATACGATGAACATTACGTCATCGTGCTGAAGGAGTTAAAAGGTTGAAGGAAAAAGCCGTCGTGTGAATCCATCTTTACCCTGCGACCCCCCCCCCCCCCACATTTCTCTCTCTCTCTTCCTCCTTCGCCGTCTTTCTCTCCTCCCCTCCTATCCTTCGCTCTCTCTTGCTCCCTCTAGTTTGTGTTACTCCAATTTGTTTACATAAGCCCTGTCTTTTCCTTTATCGCTCTCCCTTTTCTTCCTTTCCCCTCCCTTCTTCCTATATTCATCCTTTATTCTATTTCTCCCCTTCTTCAACCTTCTTCTCCGCCCATCAATCCCCCCCCCCTTTCTCTTCCATTATCATCCCATTCTCATGCCTCGTTCTTGTCCTCCCTTCTCTGCTCATCTATAGTCTGTTTCTTTTCAGTTGACGATAAATTGAATCACTTGGCAGCTATTTTCTCGATACTTAATGGAAAAATATGAAACCACTATGTCTCTGCATCCTATTAACACCAAGTTTATATAATTACCGCTAAATTTCACGACAAAATATTCAAAATAACCGAGGAACCTTGATGGGAATATTGCAATTTACCGTCAGTTGAAAAGAAACAGAGTATAGTTATCTGTCTCCCGCTCTCCTATCCTCTTTCTTTATTCACTCCCTTCATTCACTCTTCATCTCTCTTCCTTCTTCCAACTTATGCTCCTCCATCATCTTCTCAGCCCAAATCCCACCCCATTCCTCCCCTCCTTCTCTCTATCACCATCTAAATAATTATCTATTTTACTATACAATATAGCTCTCCCGTCACTCTTAGCTTACCTCTATACTGTATAATTATCACCCAGCCCCCCCTCCCTGCAATCCCCCCCCCCTTCCAACCCTTCCTCCTCACCTCCATCTATTTTGTATCTTCCTCTTCCTTCATTTATGTTCTCTCTCTCTCTTCTCTCTCTTTTTCCGTTCTGCTTTCTTCCTTCACCTCTCGCCCTTCCTTCTCGCTGAAACTACCCCACCCCCAATCCACCTCTTTTCTCCCTTTCTTCCTCTTCATTCTTAGCCCCCCCCCACCCCACCCCTCTCACCCATTAATCTCTCCCTCCTTCCTCCCTTCCTTTATCGCCCCACTCTGTCCTCCCTACTTCCATCTACCTTATTTCCTTCTTCTTTCTTCCCTCTCCTCACCCATATACATCTCCTGTCTTGGTGGTGTAATGGTGTAGATGCTTATGTTCTTGGTGTGGTGTCCCGAGTTCAAATCCCGAGAGGATCAAATGCTTCCATTAATTTATTCAAGAGCATTGGGGTTTGTAATGGTGGATTAATGTTAAGAACGGGGTGTTCCTTAATTTATCCCCTCCTTTCTTTCCTCTCTCACGTCTCATCCCCTTCTCTCAGCTTGTTTTAAAGGTTTTTACTTGGCATAGGGTTATTTTGATAATCCTATATTTTCACCTGACATGTATATCGTTTAGCTTTGATTATAATTATATTATTAACCCCTTCTGTACCGGCGACGTCATATATATTTCATCCTAGCTACATTTAGACGATTGTGCAAAGCTTAAGAAATATCTGTGGCAGCAAAAGAGGTTAAGGAGATAGTTCGAAACCTGTTAATTGCTGAAGGCCCTCTTTAAACTGAATAAAATAGTTTAATAGTAGCCAGAATCAGGTTACCAGGACGGCACCGCTACAGAAGGGGTTAATATAGGTAAGATGAACCACTGTAATAATATAAACAAAATGTTGAATGCCTAATTTCTTCCCGCTCCCCAGCATACTGTATATTACTTCCATCCCCCGTACCCCCACCACCACCACTCTCAGCTCTTCCTCTCCTTTTTATACTTCTTCTATTCTTCACAACTCCTTCTTTATTCGCTTCTCCCTCTAGCTTATATTCTTCCATTCTTTCTACCTATCCCCTCACTCTCCTCACCCATGTATCTCCATTCTTCCCGCTCCCTTTTCTTCCGCTTTCATCAACTCTTCCTTCCCCTCTCTCTCTCTCTCTCTCTCTCTCTCTCTCTCTCTCTCTCTCTCTCTCTCTCTCTCTCTCTCTCTCTCTCCTCCAGCTTGTCTCCCGAATTTTCTGCTATCTCCTCCCTAACCCTCTCAGCCCTCTCTATCCTTCTTCCAGCCTTCACCATCCATACCTTACTCACTCCTCCCTCGAGCTTATAGTCTTTCCTGGACAAGACAGAACTCAAATCTTTTCGATGTCAAGGGGGAGGTAGTCGCTTATTCTGGACTCCTTTCTCCCTTATGTTTAGCCTCATTAGTTTTGATATTTTAAGACGTTCGTTCCGTTCCGTTAAGCTGGTGTCACACTATGCCGAATTAAGTGCTGACGCTCCACGACTTAAGGATCGTAACGAAGTCTTTGCCTACATCGCCGCACGACGTGGGTGGGCGCCAACTCAGAGAGACGTCGGGAGAGATCGTCAGGAGCCTCAGGAAAAGTTCGACATGCACAACTCTCATAAGCTGAGTCGGCGGTAGCTGAGGTCAAGGACATGGACGGGATGGCGACGGTAGGCGGGCGGCGTCGGGCGTCGTCCAGTCGGCGTCAGACGGTACAAGGGCGCCGACCTGTCTGAGTCAGACGCCGGTATAAGGTAGGTCGCCGTCAGGCGACGACCCGGTAACGACCTGCGGGGACCTGCGGCGACCTGCGGCAAGCCTACGCCATCCCAAGGGCTCGGGAATATTTTTAGAGGCAACCCCACTGGAGTGGGACGCCGTCAGACGGCGTCCAGCGGTGACCATCGGCGTCCATGAGCAAAGACGAATTTCGACACTTTCTTGAGTCACCGCCCAGGCGGCATCAAAGGGGGAGGGCATCCCGTGAGTCCGCAACCTGGCAACATCGCACGTGGCAACGTCGCCGACGGACCAGTTTGCGTCGGTCGGGGTCAAGCGTGACGGAGTAGGTGTCCAGTGTGACAGGGTGGCCGTCCATCGCCGCAGTAGTACCTATAGGCGCTGCCCTACCTCCTATAGACGCCACTCATCGGGAGCATTGTCGCCAACCAGTTTGTGCGCTACGGCGCATGTCGCCGCCCCGGCTGCGACATTTATCTCCCTTAGGTCTTGCACGGTCGCCGCTCGACCCCGTCCAGTCCCCATCAGGCGGCGTGCCCATCCATACTGCCCGCCGTGGGCGTCCCGTCCCGCGATCACCCACATTACTCGCCAGTGGTCTCCCCTTCTATCGCCACTCCTTAAGTTGTGGAGCGTGGCACTTAATTCGGCATAGTGTGACACTTGCTTTAGTTTGGCAATTTTGAGATCTTTTGCCTCATTTCTTTGTCAATATCAAGACCATTCGTGCCATTTAGGTGTCATTTTTTTTTTGGCGAGTGATAGCGAGCCTGTAATTTTAGTAGGAACCGGCCTTAAGGCTGGGACCATTCTTTTACCAATTTTGGTTTAATTTATCTTAAAAAGGGGTCTAGAAGGTGTTTTTTAAAGTTTGATGGAAGTCTAGCGAGGAGATTAAAAAAAAAAAATATTAATAATTTAACATATACACCAAAAAACAACAATACCCCTTAAGCTGATAATTGATCCTAATGTCATATAACTACCCGTTTGTAGTCATTCATTCCGCTTCCCTGGCCTTTTAAATTTCTCTGCCATTTATCTTAAATGTTCGTCCCTCTCTCTCTCTCTCCTTCTTTCATCACCTCTTCCTCTCTCCCTCTTCTTCCATCACCTCTTCCTCTCTCCCTCCTTCTTCCATCACCTCTTCCCTCTCTCTCCCACCCTTTCAGTCTCTCCCCCTCTCCCTGTTTCTCCCTCTCTCCTTCCTTCTTCCATAACCTCTTCCCTTTCTCTCTCCTCCAGCTTATCCCCCATCCCCATATTATCCCCCATTCCTCCACTATTCTCATTCATCTCTCTCTCTCTATCTCACCCCCCCCCCCCCCTTATTAACTCCTCCCTCTACCTTATAATCGTATCAGCCCACCGTTTGGTCATCTTAAGGGGAGGTATTATGTTTTAGTGGACCCCCTTCTCCCTCATGATTAGCCTCATTAGCTAGGACATTTTAAGACGTTCATCTCATTAGTTTAATGATTTTAAAACCTTTCGCTCCATTAGTTTTCAACATTAACCCCTTCTGTACCGGCGAAGTCCTTTTAGTTTAATGCTAGCTATATTTAGACGATGTTATGCAGTTTAAGAAGGATCTGTGGTAATTATATGGGTTAAGGGAGATAGTTCACAGCCTGTTAATTGCTGGAGGCTATTATTAAACTGAACAAATCGTATAATAGTAGCAAGAATAAAGTTACATGTACGGCACCGGTACAGAAGGGGTTAAGACCTTTCGTGCCATTTAGGTGTCGATGTTTTCCTGGCGAGGGGTAGCGAGCCTGTAACCTTAAGAGGAACTGGCCTTAGGCCGTGACATTTTTCTACCGACAAATTGAAAAATGTATCATGTCTTAGTAGTGTCTTTAAAAGCTTGATGGAGACCTAGCGATAAAACATAAACATACATGATTGAATAAATAAATAGACCAACAAATAAAATATAGTCTCCTTTAAGGGGAGGTTTCTAGTTTGTTTCCTACTCCTCCAGCAAATTTAAAATTTCACCCCCTTTACCCCCTTTCAAGATAAATTTGTACATTTTTCGGTAGAAAAATGTCCCGGCCGAAGGCCGATTACTCTTAAATTACAGGCTCGCTATCGCTCGCCAGGATAAAATCGACACCTAAATGGCACGAAAGGTCTTAAAATTGACAGAATGGGCGGAAATTCTTAAAAATTACCAAACTAATGGGCAAACGTCTTAAAATCTCAAAAGCAATGGGGCTAGACATGAGGGAGAAAGGGGTCAAGAAAAAAATCCCTCAAGTGGAGATCTCCCCTTAATCACCTCTCTTTTCACCTCTCTCCATTTACCCTACCTACTGTACCTTCTCTTCCACACCCCTTTCTGTGATCATCCCTTTACCCTTCCTCATGCCCTCCTCTCATCTTCCTCTTTCGATTCCCTTTCTTTCCTTTCTCCCCTTCCTCCCTACGTTCTTCCCCTGTCTCTCACTATAACACACTCTCTCTCTCTCTCTCTCTCTCTCCTTTCACCTACAACCCACCTCTGTTCCCCTCCTCCTCCCCCCCCCCTCCCTTCCCTTCTTAATCCCATTGTCTCTCCTCTCTCCTGATTATACTCCTCCTACTCCTACTCCTACTCCTCCTCCTCCTCCTCCTTCGAACTTGAAACGTTGCGAGCAGTGTACAGGTCGATTCGCTGGACAATACTTCAGTGACTACTTCTCCAACCCGGAATGCAGGCTGTGCGAAAACCGCCGACATCTGTTAGAAGGTCTGAACGAAGTAAAAGCCAACTATGTCAAACTCCAGAAGGAATTCTACTCTTTGCAGGAATTTGTTTCCCTCAATGTAGCAGCAACACCAGAAACCCAGCAGGATGTAGGACTACCAGTGCAGGTGTCTAGCCAAGACAACGCAACTGCCCTCCCTTCTCCCCCTAGATCTCCTTCCCCACCCAGAATTGACCAGCCGCTAACATCCCCACCAGCCAGCCCACCCGCCCCCCACAACAGCCCTCCATCCCCTCAAAATTCCAGAGTCTCTCCCACCAGCTTTACTCCCGTAAGAAATGGGGCGAGGCAATCAAAAAGGAGGTCACATCTGCCGGTCACCACATTTAATAAATACCAGATTCTGACAGAAACAGGAGACGAAACTGAGGAGACCAGGCTCATTGGAGACTCCATCTTACGAGGACAACTTGAAGAGTTCTGTGGAAGAGTCCCAAACCACAGAAAGCGTTTTTGCATACCGGGTGCAGGTTTGGACGACATCACAGCAGCCTTCGACGATGTCACCATCAACGCTGACGAGAACACCCTGTTCGTGATTCACGCAGGGTCAAACGATGTAATGCGCACCAGATCAGAGGAACTAATGGAAAAATACCGTAAGGCAATCCAGCGTTACAAGAGTAAGTCATGTAACATAATCATTTCAGGCATTCTTCCCAAGATCGATGCAGAGACCGGTTTCTACGATAAGGCGTTCAGTACTAATAACAGACTTAAATCCCTCTGCTCACAGGAAGATGTCGAATATCTCAATCTCTGGGACCATATCTACAATCAACACATTCTCTTTCAGGATGATGGCTGCCATTTGAATTCAGTCGGAGGAGCACGCCTAGGCAGACTCCTACATGATGCAGTCTGCACTTTCAGATCAAAAAACGACAACCGAGCAGGGGCAGTAGCAGCGACATAAACTACCCCATATCAAATGTAAACTCTATCCAAAATAATATCACGGCCTGCTACGTTAATGCACGCAGCTTACGCAAGAAATTCGAAGACCTGGAAGCACTTGCATGTATGGAGGAATGTGATATAATCGGTGTTTCAGAATCTTGGATCAACACGGAAAAGCATGATTTTTTGGCGGAATACGCATTACCAGGTTATACTCCCTTCAGCTGCGAAAGATCCCATAGAATGGGAGGTGGGGTTCTGCTATATGTTAAAAGTAATCTTCACCCAATCGAGGTAACCAAACCTGCCATAAATAATATTGATACTAGTTACGTTCAAATAAATAATCAAGCAAGCAAGATAATAATTGGCCTAATTTATCGACCTCCTGCACAATCACCCGATACTGACGAGAAACTCTATGATCAAATAGCGGAAATAAGTTGTCAGGAAGAAGCAGTAATATTTGGCGATTTCAATCTGCCAGTCACAACATGGGGCGAACCACTAAATGCTCACGCGGGACATGATCTATATGCTAATCTTCAGGAAAGTGCCCTTTATCAACACGTAGAACACCCAACGAGGGGAAATAACATTCTGGATATTATTCTAACGACAAATGAAAGACTGGTAAATAGCGTTAAAATCGGACCGGAATTTAGCTCTAGTGACCATAGGATAGTGTCCTTTAACATTAAAGTAAATAATGACAAAGAAAACGTGAGCACGGAAAAAGTACCAGATTATCGAAGGGCCGACTTTAACAAACTTAGAAGGCATCTTGCCAATACTGACTGGAGTGAAATGACTGAAACTCACGATGTAAATCGATTATGGAACATATTATCTAATAACCTAAACAAAGCAATAAATACAAGCATCCCTCTACGAAACCGGCGCCCAGCAGGCAAATATAAGCCAAAATGGTGGAATAATGAAATAAAAAACATCCTCTTAGTAAAAAAGCAGGCATACCAAAAATATAAGGCAACTCAGAATAATAGCGATAAATTAGAACACGATAGACTGCGTCGAACAACCAAAAATCTCATCAAAGGAAGTAAGAAGAATCTGGAACTTCATATTGCCAGCTCCAGCAAGTCCAATCCGAAAGAATTTTACAGCTATATAAGAAACAGAAAAACGGTAACTTCAACAATAGGACCACTTGTTGCGGAAAATGGAGATCATACAGATAACAAAGTACAAATGGCGAATATCCTAAATAACTATTTTGCATCAGTTTTCACGTCGGAAGATACTACCGGTAACCGACCTACCCCTACGAATCAATCAAATGGCACTGAGCTCGAAAACTTTACGATTTATGAAGACGATATCCTGTTCGCAATCAACAATTTGAAAGTTAATAAAACCCCAGGCCCTGATAAAATATCCCCAAGGATCCTGAAAGAAGCAAAACACGAATTATTAAACCCACTCGCAAATCTGTTCAACAAATCATTGAATGTTGGGATAGTTCCAAACGAATGTAAACTAGCTAACGTGACACCCATATACAAAAAAGGAAATAAGTCCTCTCCCGGCAATTATCGACCAATTAGCTTAACATCGGTAACGGGCAAATTAATGGAAACCATTATAAGGGACAAAATAGTAAAACATTTGGAAGAAAATAATTTAATAAAAGATTCTCAGCACGGTTTTAGAAATAAACGTTCATGCTTAACAAACTTACTCGACTTCTTCAATGATGTTTACAAATCATATGATAAGGATAGAGCAGTTGATATAATATATCTCGATTTTCAGAAAGCTTTCGATACCGTACCCCACAAGAGACTAATTGACAAAATAAAAGCTCATGGCATAACAGGAAAAACTCTGAAATGGCTCGAAAATTGGCTCTCAGACCGTAAACAACGAGTTGTAATAAATGGTGAAGAATCAGATTGGTGCAAAGTAAATAGTGGCGTTCCCCAGGGTTCGGTATTAGGTCCTATTCTTTTTATAATTTACATAAACGACTTAGACGAATGAATAGAATGCAAAATTTCGAAATTTGCTGACGATACAAAAATTACTAATAAAGTAACCTCAACAGTACATTGGCAAAAACTACAATGTGACCTAGACACTTTAGAAAACTGGGCAGAAAAATGGCAAATGAAATTCAACATAGATAAATGCAAAGTATTGCACATCGGTAGTAACAACGCTAAAAAAGATTACTCAATTAACAACATTCAACTATCAAATACAAATAATGAAAAGGATCTGGGAGTTATAATATCAAGTGACCTGAAGCCGAGTAAACAGTGTACAGAGGTAATAAAAACTGCTAATAAATTGGTGGGTTTCTTCAGCAGAACATTCAAATTCAAATCAGAAAAATCATACTTACTCTATTCAACTCATTGGTGCGTCCCCATCTCGAATACTGCGTGCAATTCTGGTCACCGTACTACCGAAAGGACATAAATAAACTTGAAAGGGTGCAACGCAGAGTCACTAAAATGATACCTAGATTGCGTAATAAACCGTACGAAGAGCGCTTAAAAGAACTAAATTTGTTTAGCTTAACAAAGCGCAGAATGAGAGGTGACCTAATAGAGGTGTTCAAAATCTTCAAGGGATTCAGCAACCTAAATGTAAGCGAATTATTTACGATCAATCAAGCAAACACGAGAAACAATGGTTATAAGATTATAGGCAAGCGTTTTCATTCTCACGAGGCGAAGCATTTCTTCTTCAACCGCGTTGTGAATAATTGGAACAGACTACCCTCGAACATTGTAAACTGTAATACTGTCGAAACATTTAAGAACCATCTGGATAAACACATGGCAAATAACCCCCGATTAACACAGTTTCTTTCAGAATAACGCGCAACGAAATGTCAACGCATACCGCAATGTATATTGATTTTCATACATCTGTTCCCTTTCAGAATTGTAGTAAATAGAGTTAGCTTAGATTACAAATCAACTTCTTTTTTCTCCCTGTCCTGTCCGAATTTCCGTGTCAGTTTTTCAATACTGCATGGTATTTTTCCTATCTGTTTCCATGCCAGCATTAGCTGGAGGGAGTGGTGGGTGGGGAGGAGCCTTCTTCTTTGCTATCCTTTTCTCTACCTCGTAGTCAGTAGATTAGTAGTTTTAGATATCCAAACTGCCCCGTAAGGACCAATAGGTCTGTTGCAGTTTGTTCTCCTTTGTATTCCTTTGTATTCCTCTGTTTCCCTGCCAGCATTAACTGGAGGGAGTGGTGGATCGGGAGGAGCCTTCTTCTTTGCTCTCCCTTTCTATCTCTCGTAGTCAGTAGATTAGTAGTTTAGATATCCAAACTGCCCCGTAAGGACTAATAGGTCTGTTGCACTTTTGTATTCCTTTGTATTCCTCCTCCTCCTTCTTCTTCATTCTTCTTCTTATTATTATTATTATTCTTTTCCATCCGTCTCCCTCTTATTACCCCTCTCATTCTCCTCAACGTCTCCTTCATCTTCCACACGAGCCCGACGCGCCAACCCGCCAACAGCACTTCGCTCTCGCTGCTCGAAATCTGACCATAACTTGAGTACTCCATTACTCATCCCCTTATTTGTTTGCATGAGCTGTAGCTAAGCTCTAGCTTAACTGCCCTGTAGTTGCTTTGCATGTAATTTTGCTGTGTTTTTGACTGATAAACGTTTGTTTATCGAGACTGCTTTTGTTTACATTTGTACCGGTTAGTGACGACCGACGCTCTAAAGTAAACAAACTATTTGCTTGTTTCATATTATAAAGTTCTAGCACTTATTGTAGATATTTTAGCCCTCACTGTAGTTAAGTGCTTAGCAAACCACCCAGTAGTTATCTTGCATGACATTGTACTGTAGTTTTGACTGATAAACGTTTGTTTTTCAAAATTCTATTTGTCAGGTTAGTAGAGACGCCGCCGATACCAGCGCCACCTGTGTACGCATAAACAAACCCTCTTCTTGTATTTTATATATCAAAGTCTAGCCAATACTGTACTTGGTTGAACTTTTTTATCTTGGTTATCTATATAAATCGCACACACTAACATTTGTCAAGATAGTTTTAATATTGGGTTAGAATAATTTAGTTACTGTAATACTTTTTGATAGCCTATTTATTAATCGCATTTCAGATACTTGTCACCAGATGTGTGTGAGTTTGTGCTTTTTATCTGTGTTTATTTTTTGTTTTATGTTGTTTTTGTGTTTTCCCTGTTCTTGCTCTGTCTTGAGTCGGCTACCCCCAAAATGGGGATTGGGCCAGAGCATATAGATAAATAGATAGATAGATAGTCACCATAATAGGCCTCTCACACTCTTGCCAGGGATATTACTAACTCCATTATTATTATTATTGTGTCGACCACTGTATAAACTAATATACAGGCTTTAGCCTAACTGTGTCATACTGCTAACATAATTTTATTTTTATTTTCAGGCATAAAATTGTGTTCTATTGCTAACATATTCTTTTTGTGATCAACATATTCTTTTTGTGATTTACAGGCATTAATTGTACCATATTGCTAACCAATATTTTTTGTTACTGTACTGTATACTGCTTCCCAGTGTTCTCACTAGGCTAAATTAACCCTCTCCCCTTTTTTCTCCCAGAAAATTTTGTAACAAATTACTAGTCCATTTACAATTTTCAGGCTTTAACTGTGTCATACTGCTAACATCAATTTTTTTTTATATTTTCAGGCATAAATTGTGTTCTATTGCTAACATATTTTTTGTGATTTACAGCCATAATATTCTTTTTGTGATTAACATATTATTTTTGTGATTTACAGGCATTAATTGTACCATATTGCTAACAAATATTTTTTGTTACTGTACTGTATACTGTTTTCCAGTTTTTTCACTAGGCTACATTAACCCTCTCCCACTTTTTTTTTTCCAGTATATTTTGTAACAAATTTCTAGTCCATTTGTGATTTTCAGGCTTTAACTGTGTCATACTGCTAACATAAATTTTTGTTTTTTTCAGGCATAAATTGTGTTCTATTGCTAACATATTTTTTGTGATTTACAGGCATATTAATTTTATCATATTGCTAACAACAAATTTTGTGATTTTCAGGAATTAATTGTATCACTTTGCTAACATACATTTTTTGTGATTTTCAGGCTTTAATTGTACCATTTTGCTAACATAAATTTGTGTGATTTTCAGGCATATTGTGATTATATCGTCATGGCGCCGCAACGAACCTGCACGAGTTGTTCCGGTAAATTTGGCCCTACCATGTTTGTTGATACTGATGTCCAAATTTGTAGATTTTGCCAGCTCCGAGAGAAAATTGCGGATGAATTGAATGCAGCTCACCGCAAGATCGATGCCCTGACTACGAAGCTTGAATCCCTTCAAGAATTTGCCACACTCAACGTAGGAGTGCCCTCGGCCCAAGAAACCACTACTATGTCAACCGCCATTCCAGTGCATACAGTACCGGTACCCACACCAGCAGCTACCTTAGATGTTGCAGATAATAATAATGACTCTACTCTCACTCCCCCCCAGGACAACTTTCAGTTAGTGAGAAACAATGTCCATCCCAGTACCAGTACCAGGAAGGTCATCCCGACAACATGCCAAAACCGCTTCAAAATTCTGGCTATTGACGAGGAAGAGGAAACGGAAGAAGTTCGGCTTGTGGGCGACTCCATGGTCCGTGGCCAACTAACCGAGTTCTGCGCCAGGGCACCCAGGACCAGAAAGCGATTCTGTATCCCAGGTGGCGGCGTGGACGACATTGTTGCGGCTCTGGAAGAGGTTTCCAGGCTCGCCCCCGCAAGCACTACGTACATCATCCACGTTGGATCTAACGATGTCCAACGGACGCGGTCAGAGGAACTACTTTGCAAGTACCGGCGGCTGATCAGGTCCTTCAAGGAAAAATCTAATAGAATCTTAATTTCAGGAATTGTTCCCCGGATTGATGTAGAAAACCGATTCTACAACATAGCTACCAGTACAAATCGCCGACTAGCCAAACTCTGCAGGGAGGAGAACATCGGCTTTGTCGACACGTGGGATAATTTTTACTATGATAAATCTTTGTTTTCAGGAGATGGTGTACATCTCAATGAAGTAGGAGCTGCACGTCTTGGTCGTCTGCTGAACGATGCAGTCAAGGATTTCCGTTCAAAAAACGGGGTCAACCAGAACCAAGACAGGGTAGTGTAAGTCAAATACGAACTGAAAATTCAGACAATGCACAATCAGTAACATCCAACTCTAATACTCTTAAGGTGTTTTATGTAAATGCTCGTAGCATACGCAATAAATTTTCAGATCTAGAGGAAATCGTGTTTACAGAACATTATGATATAATCGGCATTACAGAATCTTGGTTAAATACGGAAGACAGAGACTTTTTAGCCGAATATACGCTTCCTGGTTATACAATGTTTGAGAAAAGTCGGATCAATAGAAATGGAGGAGGAGTTCTGTTTTTTATAAAGGAAAGTCTTAATCCCGTCTTAATGTCAAAACCTCAAATTGCGAATATAGACATATCTTACGTACTATTAAATAATAAACGAGGAACTAAAATAACACTAGCTTTATTATACAGACCCCCATCTCAATCAGTGCAAACTGACAGTGAAATTTATGAACAAATTGCAGAAATAACTAACATACAAGATACCGTAATTCTTGGCGATTTCAACTTACCCGTGACTAAATGGGGCGATATTCTTACTTCACACTCTGGACACGACCTCTATGCTAACTTGCAAGAGAGTTCACTTTTTCAATTTGTACAATCTCCGACCCGTGGTAATAATGTGCTTGACCTTGTACTCGCAACAAAAGAAGAATTAATAGAGAATTTGAATGTTGGTGATGAATTCAGTAACAGCGACCATCGTACGATAACTTTCACTTTAAAGTTTACTAGTAACAAATCAAATAGCAGCATTGAGAAAGTCCCTAATTTCAAGAAAGCAAATTTTCATAAACTTAAATCAAAACTTAAAGAAACTGACTGGAGCTTTCTGACTAACAATAACAACATAAATACATCTTGGGAGTGTTTCACAACCACTTACCTTAAGGCAGTGCAAGACTGCATACCATCGAAAATACGGCGTCCAGGCCAAAATGATAAGCCCAAATGGTGGAATAAAGATATTTCAGACTGTCTGCTTGCTAAAAAATTTGCTAATGATAGATTAAAATCCTCACAAAATGACGAAGAACGGGTGAAATTTGTAGAGCTACGACGCAAAGCCAAAAAGTTAATTAAGCAAAGTAAAAAGACCCTGGAGTTACATGTTGCGAATCAAAGTAAAACAAACCCGAAAGAATTCTATAGTTATATCAGAAAGAAAAAAGTAGTTACTTCAACTGTTGGACCGTTAGTCGATGAAAATGGAGAATACACCAAAGACGAAGTACAAATGAGTAATGCCCTCAATACCTTCTTTGCATCAGTTTTTACAACCGAAGACCTCAGTGATATCCCTACACCATCGCCGATTCAGATTGATAATTCAGATGTTCTAAGCAATATCACCGTTACAGAGAGAGAAGTATTGAATTGTTTAGATAAACTCAAGGTAAATAAAACGCCTGGACCTGATACAATCTCACCTAGAGTTCTAAAGGAAGCTAAGGATGAGCTCTCCAAACCACTGACATTGCTATTCAATGAATCCTTGCAGTCTGGGACTATGCCTGATCAGTGGAAGCTAGCCAACGTAACACCGATATTCAAAAAAGGCAGCAAATCCCTACCCAGTAACTATCGTCCAATTAGCTTAACCTCAATTGTATGTAAAATGCTAGAAACGGTCATAAGAGACAGACTCGTCAATCACTTAGAGGCAAATAACTTACTTAAAGATACTCAACACGGCTTTCGTAAAAAACGTTCCTGTTTAACAAACCTCTTAGACTTCTTCCACGATATCTTCAACCTCTACGATGAGAGTAAAGCTGTAGATATTATATACCTTGATTTTCAAAAGGCCTTTGACAAAGTTCCCCACAAACGATTACTGCTAAAACTAAAAGCGCATGGAATACAAGACGGTGTGTTGAAATGGATAGAAAATTGGCTCAGCGACAGAAAGCAAAGAGTAGTCATAAACGGTAAGGCATCTAAATGGACCAATGTAAGTAGTGGGGTACCCCAGGGATCGGTACTAGGACCAATTCTCTTTCTAATTTACATCAACGACATAGATGAGGGTCTCACCTGTACAGTCTCGAAATTTGCTGACGATACAAAAATTGCAAATAGCGTACTCTCAAAAGAACAAGTTGACGATATGCAACACAATCTAGATAAATTGTCATGTTGGGCCCAAATTTGGCAAAGAGTTTCAATGCGGATAAATGTAAAGTACTACATATCGGATACCTAAATGAGAAAGCAAACTATTCGATGAATGGCACTCAGCTTAAGAATGTAAACAAAGAAACCGATCTGGGAGTAACAATATCGAGTAACCTAAAACCGAGTCAACAATGTTCAGAAGTTGTTAAGAAGGCAAACAAAATAATTGGCTTTATAGGCAGGTCATTTGAGCATAAATCCAAAGATGTTATCCTAACCCTTTACAATTCCTTAGTCCGCCCTCTTCTGGAATACTGCGTTCAATCCTGGTGCCCTTATTACCAAAAAGATATAAACAAGCTAGAACGAGTTCAACGTAGAGTTACCAAAATGATACCTAGCCTAAAGAACAAACCATACGAAGAGCGTCTTAGAGAATTAAATCTATTTCCTTTAACCCAGCGCAGATTAAGAGGCGACTTAATTCAAGTGTTCAAAATCATCAAAGGCATCGACAATATGAACTGTAGTAAGTACTTCACTATCGACCAATCTAATTACACGCGGGGAAACGGTTGCAAAATTATTGGTAAATCTTTTAACTCACACGAATCTAAGAATTTCTTCTTCAATCGAGTTGTCAACTTGTGGAATGGGCTTCCCCGAGACGTTATAGACTGCAGCACTGTTGATTCATTTAAACTCCGCTTAGACAAATATCTCGCATCAAACCCGCGACTGACTGCGTTTGTAAATGAACAACTTTATTGTATACCCCCCTCAGTTACTAACCCATCTGTCCCCTACTAACTTCCTAATCCTGCCACGGACATTAGTTCTAGGGCAGTAGTTCCCTTTCCAATGTTCCCTTACCCACTCTAAACCACTGTTTGGACACTTGATCCTCAGTGTTTTGGAGGACAAGCAGCCTAGAAGGGTCACTAGACCTGTTGTTGCTTGATTTCCTTTGTACTCCTTTGTACTCCTTTGTATACCTCCCTTCCATCACTTCCTCTCCCTCAAGGTTCAATTTCTACCTCTCTATCCCTCTCTCCCTCCCTTCCATCCCTTCCTCTCCCATCCATCCCTCTCCCATCCCTCTTCCACCCCTCCCTCCCTATCCCACCCTTCCCTCCCTCCCCTTCTATTTCCTTCCTTCCCTCTCCAATCTTTCCCAACCAACCCTCAAAATTGTAGATGATTATTTCAAGCTGACAAAATATGTTCTCCATACTTTATTCACAATATTAGCTAACCAAGTTATTTGTATCCTTATCCTTCCCCTCTTCCTCCATCCCTACCCCCGTATCTAACCCACCACCCCCTTCTCCCCTTCCTATTCTTCCCCTCTATTAAACCCCTCCTAACCTATGCCTTACAATCCCTCCCCCTCCATCCCTACCCCCCGTATCTAACCCACCACCCCCTTCTCCCCTCCCTATTCTTCCCCTCTATTAAACCCCTCCTATCATATGCCTTACAATCCCTCCCCCACCATCCCCATCCCC
>JBAKBP010025861.1:0-32651 GCA_037953745.1 Lithodes maja
CCACCATTCAATTGGTATACCACCCGTTATATCGCAACCAAATCCACAAACGACTCTTTCGATCACCACCCCTACCACACACCACCTTGCGGCGGTGGCAGTAAAATGAAGACTACCACCAACGGCTGTCAAATGGAACATAGATCTGGAAATATACCGGTTGAGACAATTTCTATCCAACCACCCAATATGACCCTCACTTCCACTACCACCTCCCAGAAGACCACCACAAAAAATCCCAATGGAGTGTGAAGATTCTGGATATGTAGAGATAAGTTCCCGTGATTACACCCCCCCAACCACAACTTTTGAAAACCAAAGGCCACCTCCCCCCACAAATGGTAGTGGATTGGTAGATAATATTCCTTCCATGGAAGATTCATCTCGGCTCCCACTCGTCGACTATTCAATAGGTAATAGGTCACTACCATTAATCACTTCCTATTCTATCACGACTCCCATTATATCACATACGGTACAACCACCACCACCGCCACCGCCACCACCACAAACGACTCTTTCGAACCCCACAATTATTCCCCCACCTCAGTCCCGCCGCCACATGACAGCAAGAAAAAGAACACTACAGAAAAATACTCATGGAGTTTCCGGATATGTAAATCCTATGGAGCAATAATCTATTGGATTAGGTTTGCCGCCGTCAAATTCGTATCAAATGGGGGCAATATCATCATCACCAACAACTCCCATTACACAGACAGAACAACCGCCACCATCATCAGTACATTCTGGTTTCGCCACCACAGTTGTACCCCCATCGACACCTTCCGGACCCCATCGAGGAGGTTTGACAATGGAGCAAAGTTTTGTACCCCCACCGCCACAGCCGACGAGTATATTGGGACCCCATAAGGGAGGTTTCACAATACCCCCTGGAGTTTCTGCTGGATATGTAAATCCTATAGAGCAACAATCTATTGGATTAGATTTGCCGCCGTCAAATTCGTTTCAAATGGGAGGAATATCATCATCACCCAAAATAAATTTGCAAATGGGGGATGTAGATGAGAGTAACTCTTCTTCCATTCCCACAATGGTTGGTGGTTCGACAACTCCCATTACACAGACAAAACAACCGCCGCCGCTGCCACCATCAGTACATTCTGGTTTCGCCACCACAGTTGTACCCCCATCGACACCTTCCGGACCCCATCGAGGAGGTTTGACATTGGGACCCCATCAGGGAGGTTTCATAATACCCCCATCCACACCAACCCAAAGTGATGTTAGGCCGACACCTCCCCATCAAGGATATTTGACAATGGAGCAAAGTGTTGTACCACCACAATCGACTCTTTCGAACCCCCCATCTCAGTCCCGCCGCTACATGAGAGCAAGAAGAAGAACACTACAGAAAAATACTCTATCTATCTATCTATATGCTCAGGCCCAATCCCCATTTTGGGGGTAGCCGACTCAAGACAGAGCAAGAACAGGGAAAACACAAAAACAACATAAAACAACAAATAAACACAGAAAAAAAGCACAAACTCACACCCATCCAGGTCACCCAGGAGAAGACCCAGAGACCAGGGTCACCAAGGTCGCTCCAGCACTCCCCCGGCCCCCGACCACCCGGAGAGGTTCCGATCTCGGCAGGCAGACATGCAGCGGAGCCAAAGCCACAAGCCCTCCCACCACATTTCCAGGCGCACCCTTCATATTAATCGTCTCCCCGGGCCAGGCGCCTGATGGACTATTATCTAGTCCAACTTGCGCCCAACCCCTTACTCCAAATGACCACGTGTTCACTCAACTATTCACAAGCATTCTCCATTCACTCCTGTCCACCACGACTTCCCCTGCCTGATCATAGTCATTCCTCTATCTTCCAAAGCCTTTCTTACACAGTCTCTCCATATCAATGAGGGTCTTCCTGCCCTTCTATCTCCCCTTGTACCTGACTCACATATTCTCTTTGTAAGCCTTTCATCTCCCATTTGTTCAACATGACCATACCAGCTCAGCACCCTTCTGTCCACTCTGGCTGACAAATGTTCCTGCTGCCCCACTCTTCTACGTATCTCTTCATTCCTCAATCTGTGTCTACGAGTAACTCCACACATACTCCTCAAGCAGCTCATCTCCATCACTTCCAGCCCTCTTTTCTCCTTTTTCTTCAGAGCCCATGTCTCAGCCCCATACATCACTGTTGGCACAACAATTCCTTGATACTTTGCACTTCTTACTTTCACTCCGAGATTTCTCGTCTTCCACATTTTTTTTTTTTTTTTTTTTTTTTTTCTATATTCCAACTTGCTTCCTCTCGGGCATAGGCTGAGAGCCTTAACATTCACCGCTTTACAATGAACAGTGAAGCCCGTGAGGTCTTGTTCCAGTCTAGGGAGTGAGACATGTGAAGCACGTAGAGTACAACGAGCACCTGCCATCTTGCCTTCACATGAGGCACGGTGCTCACTCATGGCCCGAAACGACCCCATCTCTGAAGCCATCTCGTTCCCGTGCTTCACTGTCTCACCCTCTACACTCGGACTCTCACACTTACACACACACAACGCCACCTGTTGAGCAGATAACTCACCAGGCATTGCACCCCTCTAGCATATTTTGAATATGGGAATATTCATACAGTGCTATTTAATCAGGGAACAATGAGGGTATTTTATTGACGTTTCGGTGGGCTTTGTGGTAATGCACTGATACTAGGTACAGCACAAAATTTTAATTCCATCCCAATAATATCTTCCCATTGATACATCGGGATTTGAACCCGGGACCTTTGGATTACCAGGCCAGTGGCAAGACCACTCCACCACACCTCCCCTACTTCCCATACTTCCCATTGCTCCGAAAACCTTCCTTCCTTCACACACTCTCTGTTTTACCTCCACTTCCATACCTCCACTCCTGCTTATCGTTCCTCCTAGATATTCAAAACACTCTACTTGTTCCAATATTTCCCCATCCAGCCTCACATCTAGATTCACCCTATGCTCTCCCCTATTACACACCATTACTTTACTTTTATTGACGTTCACCTTCAGTTTCCTCCTTCCACAAACCACACCAAACTCTTTGACTACCCGCTGCAGTTTCTCATCAGAATCCGCCACCAATGCTGTGTCATCAGCGAACAGCAATTGATTCAACTCCCAATCTCTACCATTCTTTCCTACTAAACCCAATCCTCTTCCCATAGTTCTCCTTTTCACCTCCCTCACCACACCATCCATAAACATATTAAACAGCCATGGTGACATTACACAACCCTGTCGCAAACCTACCTTTACCTCAAACCATTCAATCAACTCACCATTTCCTACTCTCACACATGCTCTGCTCCCTTCATAAAAACTCTTAACTGCTTCTAACAAATTTCCTCCTATTTCATAAATCCTTAACACCTTCCACATTGCTTCACGGTCCACACTATCATACACTTTTTCCAAGTCCATAAAAGCTCAAAATATCTCCTTATGCTTCTCTAAATACTTCTCGCATAACTGTCTTACTGCAAACATCTGATCCACGCACCCTCTTCCCCTCCTAAAACCACACTGTTCTTCTCCTATTGCAACTTCCGTACACTTTATTATCCTCTCTATCAACACCCTGCCATACAGCTTTCCAACCACTGACAATAAACTAATACCTCTATAACTTGAACACTCCTGCCGATCTCCCTTCCCCTTGTACAACGGCACAATACATGCACTCTTCCAGTCTATTGGTACCATTGACACAGCAAAGCACACATAGAAAAGTCTCACCAACCAATCTATTATCACATCTCCACCCTTCTTTATACACTCCACAGTAATACCATCCAAACCTTCTGCTTTTCCCGCTCTCATTTGTTTCACTGCTTCTTTCACCTCATTTTCCTCAATCCTTTCATTCATTCCCTGCCACCTGGGTGGCCTGGGTAACCTATCTCCATCCACCTCTGCTTCAATCACTGCTTCTCTTCCATCTCTTGTATTTAACAAAGATTCAAAATACTCGGCATATCTTTTCCTCACTTCAACTGGTTCCACTAGTAATTCTCCATTTTCATCTTACACTGACTCTTCCCTCTTTTGTCCTCCTTTCCTTACTTTATTTACCTCCTTCCAGAACATCTTCTTTCGTTCTTCAAAATTCTCACTCAGCCTTTGGCCCCACCTTTCGTTTGCATCTTTTTTCGCTTCTCTAATTTTCCGTTTTGCCTCTCTCCTTTTCTCCTTGTACCTCTCCCATACCTCAACACTACCATCCTGTAAAACCCTCTCAAAACACTGTCTCTTCAACTCAACTGCCTTTCTCACCGTATCATTCCACCACTCGCTTCCCTTCCTGATACTTCTGCCTCCTACTTTCCTTTTGCCGCATACTACCTCTGCACTTGCTTTCACTCCTTCCTTAAACTGTTGCCATTCAACCTCTACTTCTCTCACTTCCATCCACTTTTCATTTAGTCTTTCCTTGTTTTCCCTCTCTTTTTCACTCTTCTCTAACTCACTAACTTTTATTACCTCTCGTACTTCACGCTTGTCTCTTATTCTCCTGTAACTCTTAACTCTTAGCTTTCCCTCCACCAGGTAATGATCTGACATACCCTCCGCCTCACCTCTCACCACATTCACATCCAGCAGTCTACACAATCTTTCCCTTGTCACCAGCACATAATCCATCAATGCCCTCTCTACAATCTCTCCCCTCACAAGTCTATGCCAGGTGTACTTGTGTATACGCCTTTTTTTGAAGAACATATTACCTACACTCAATCTACACTCTTCACATACATTTTTCAGTCTTTCTCCACTCTCGTTTACACCATCCACACCAAAACTACCGATGACTCCCTCAACAGGCTCATTTCCTTCCCATTTAGGTCCCCTAAAACTATAACATTTTCATTTTCATCAAACCCTTGTAGACAATCTCTCAAATCCTCCCAGAAACCCTCTACCTCGTCTAACTCTCTTTCACTTCCTGGTCCATACGCTCTTACAAAAACCCACCTTTCACCCTTAAACCGCATTCTCACCCACATTAGCCTTGATGACACCTCTTTCCACTCTTTTATAAACTCTCTCAACTCCTCCTTCACAATAATAGCCACTCCTTCTTTCCCCCTGACTCCCTTGTCTACTCCAGACTTTCTACCTATCACGTTTCCAAAATCCACTTCTCCCTCTCCTTTCATCTTTGTTTCATTCAGTGCAAGGACATCATACATCCTTCTTTCAAATAACCTTCCAATATCATCTCGCTTCTCATTCGTACTACATCCACGCACATTCAAAGCTCCTATTCTTAGGGTCCGGGACCACGAACGCATTCCCTCGCCCTTATCTCTGTCTCGTTTTTTTGGTAGATTTATTTAAGGGGAGAAGGATACCAGGCCCCCCGCCCCCGATCCCCTTTAGCCGACTTCTACGATACGAGAAAAATACTCATGGATATGTAAATCCTATACAGCAACAATCTATTGGATTAGATTTGCCGTATCAAATGGGAGGAATATCATCACCCAAAATAAATTTGCAGACGGAGGGTGTAGATGAGAGTAACTCTTCTTCCATTCCCACAATGGTTGGTGGTTCGACAACCCCCATTACACAGACAGAACAACCACCGCCAGTTGTACCCCCATCGACACCTTCCGGACCCACCGAGGAGGTTCGACAACGCAGCAAAGTTTGGTACCCCCATCGCCACCATATATTGTACCCCCACCACCGACACCAACCCAAAGTAATACCCATACACGACAGACGAGTGTACCCCATCAAGGAGGTTTCACAATGCGGCAAAATTTGGTACCCCCATCGATACCAACCCAAAATGATGTTAGACCGACACCTTCCCGTCAAGCATATTTGACAACGCAGCAACATATTGTACCCCCACTGACACCAACCCAAAGTAATAACCATACACGACCGACGAGTGTACCCTCGGGACCCCATACGCGGCAAAGTTTACCACCACTACCGCCAGTGGTAGCAAGTGTTAGGCGGTGGGTAAATGTATTACCACCATCACCACCGCCAGTGGTAGCAAGTGTTAGACGGCGGGTAAATGTATTACCACCATCACCACCGCCAGTGGTAGCAAGTGTTAGGCCGACACCTTCCACCTTACTGATACCTCAATCCTCGATGCCGACACCTATTGTAACCCAACCGTTCACTCCTATCTATCTATCTATTGCCTGACGCCGTGATCCCCGAAGGGGTGGCCACGAACGAACCGCCCCCATGCACCTCTGTCCCCAGTCAGTCGACGCCCCTCCCCCCAACCAGTACCGCCCTCGTTCATGTACTTCCTCACTCCATCCTTCCACCTCATATTCGGTCTACCTCTCCCTCTCTGTCCCTCCACCTCGCTCTCGTACACCCTCTTAGTCATTCTCTCGCTTTCCATACGTTCCATATGGCCGAACCATCTCAAGTTGTTCCTTTTCACACTTTCCAGCACATCTACCTCCACACCACACCTCCTTCTTACTTTCTCATTAGACTGTCTATCCCTCCATGTAACTCCGCACGCACTCCTTAAGTAATTCATTTCCACTGCTCTCACTCTTGGTCTGAGTCTCTCAACCAACGTCCATGCTTTGCTTCCGTAAGTCAGTGTCGGGATTACCACACTGTCATGCAAGGACTTCTTCACTTCCATACTGACCACCCTATTTCTTGTTATTGCTTTTAGCGTTCCTACAACCCTCTTCCCCTGTTGTACCCTCTCCCGCACTTCTTCATCCATAGTCCCATCTTTACTCAACACACTGCCCAGATACTTAAAAGAGTTGACGATTTCCATAGCCTGACCGTTCAGCTTCACCTCACACTCTGACTTCACCCCTTTCGAAGACCATAACCTTGCTCTTCCCCGTATTTACCTTCAAATTCCGTTTTTCGCACACTCTTCCAAACTCATTTACCAGACCCTGCAACTCCCATTCATTATCACTCATCAGAACTGTATCATCCGCAAACAGCAGTATAGGTAGCTTCCACTCAATTCCCTCCCTTTTCAGCGATACACCAACATCCACTGCTCTTGATAGTATTTCTTTCATGACTCCATCCATATATACAGTAAACAACCACGGGGACATCACACACCCCTGTTTCAAACCAACATTCAGGTCAAAGAACTCGCTCTGCTCACTCTCCACACGTACTGCCGCCTTTGCACCCTCATACATGCTCTTCACTGCTTTCAGCAACTTGCCCTCTACTCCGTATATTCTTAGTACTTTCCACAAACCTTCTCTATCCACTCTGTCATAGGCCTTCTCCAAGTCCATAAAGGCAATATACACCTTTTGTTTCTTCTCCAGATACTTCTCCACAACACAATTCAGGGTAAAAATCTGATCTACACATCCTCTTCCCTTCCTAAAACCTCCCTGCTCATCGCCTATCCATTTCTCCGTTCTCACTCTCACTCTCTCAATCACTACCCTACTGTATACCTTCCCTACTACGCTTAGAAGACATATTCCTCTGTGGTTACCTCACACTCCTCTTTCCCCTTTGCCCTTATATAGGGGGACTATTATGCCAGGCTTCCAGCCATCGGGTGCACTCCCCTTCTCCCATGCTAGTTTGCACATTTTCCATACCCATTCTATCACTATCTCACCACCATACCTCAACATTTCCCCACACACTCCATCTGTTCCTGGTGCTTTCCCCAACTTCACTCTTTTCATGGCTTCCCACACTTCACACCAAGGTTAGATAATTCACAGATGGGGATTTATGCACCATTAAACCACCAGACACCAACTATGCCTCCCACATCGGAGCCATCCCTCCTCTTAAATGATCCATACTGGGCTGGTAGGTTACTCAATACTCATGTTCCGATAACTATGATAAATATGGACATATCTAGGGAAAGACTCGAGCCCATAGTGGTACCCTCTACACCAATAATACCTTCATTGATTAATACACAGATCATTCCTCAAGAAAATGAATATAATATGAGTGAATATGAACAAATGGATAGGATTCATAGAAATACTAGTAACCCACAAAATCCATTGGTTGATTATAGTTTAGATAATAGAATAGGTGGGGCTAGTGGAGGAGGAGGAGGAGGTGGTGGTGGGCGCGGAGGCGGTGGTGGCGGTGATGAAAAAGGAGGTAGGCGCAGAGGCGGCGGTGGTGGTGGTAGACGTAGAGGTGGTAGGCGTAGCCAACAAAATAGAGCCAGTACAGATAGTGATGAAGGTGTATTTGGTGATACCAGTAGTCGTAGTCGACGCCGCCGCCGCCGCCGCCTCCGCCACCCCCGCAGAGGTGGTGTTGGTTGTAGGCGAAATAGGGCCGGCATAGATAGCGATGAGGGTGTGATTGGTGATAGTAGCAGTATCTATCAAAATGCAACTACCATCAATAGCCATCAAAGTGATGATGATGATGGTCGCCGCCACCACCACCGTAGAGGAGGAGGTGACGTTGGTGGTAGGCTTAGACAACAGATTAGGGCCGGCGATGAGGGTGTGATTGGTGATAGTAGCAGTATCTATCAAAATGCAACTAGCAACAATAGCCATCAAAGTGATGATGATGATGATGGTGGTGGTCGCCACCACCGTAGAGGAGGTGGTGGTGTTGGTGGTGGGCTTAGACAACAGATTAGGGCCGGCGATGAGGGTGTGATTGGTGATAGTAGCAGTATTTATCAAAATACAACTAGCAATAATAGCCATCAAAGTGATGATGATGATGATGGTGGTCGCCGCCGTAGAGGAGGAGGTGGTGTTGGTGGTAGGGGTAGACAACAGATTAGGGCTGGCGATGAGGGTGTGATTGGTGATAGCAGCAGTATCTATCAAAATGCAACTAGTAACAATAGCCATCAAAGTGATGATGATGGTGAGCGTAGAGGTGTTGGTGGTGGTGGTGGTGGTGATAGCAGCAATGGCCATCAAGGTGATGATGATGATGATGATGGGCGTGGGCGTAGAGGAAGAGGTGGTGGTGGTGGGAGGCGTGGTGGTGGGAGGCGTAGGCGTAGGCGTAGAGGAAGAGGTGGTGGTGGTGGTGGGAGGCGTAGAGGAAGAGGTGGTGGTGGTGGGAGGCATAGACGTAGAGGAGGAGGAGAAGGAGGAGGTAGTAGTGGTGATGATAGCAGTGATATCTATAACACTGCAACTAGTAATAGATATTACACCCCAACAGATATTACCCCTACCGATAACAGTGACAGTTATACTATTGCTCCACCACCAACTAGAGATGGTTTCTGTAACTTCAATGTAGATAATGCCAACCTCGATAACAAGAAGGCAATAATCCGGAATACATAATTATGCAAAAAAAGAGGAGGATGTTTCAACTAATTTAGATAGAATAATTAAAATGTTGAGTAAGAGCCTGTCAAAATTAGTACATCCAGAAGTTGAACATAATTTAAATGAGTTTTATAACTCATTATGTAACGTAAAATCAGAATATAAACCAATAAATGTCTCGTACATGTGTTACTTGTCGAGTCTCATTATTTGTGTGGGTATAAAGGATCTCTATATTACATATACATTCAATCGAGAATTTGATGGTAAACTAGGTTCGGTAGACCAAATGATACGTCTGTGTCTGGATACGATTAAAAAATGCATGGGTGATATTGATTCATCCTTCGATTTAAAATTATGGGATGCAATTCTATTACATATATCAACAAATACATTACATTACTTGATAAAATGTCTTTTCAAAGTACTTTATGTTATGAAAGGTAGGGTAGCGATTTTGGAACAATTAAATATTACAAAACACCATTATGGTATGGCTTTGAAACACATACTATTGTATGCATCTAGTAATATTTGTACAATGGAGAATATTGTCCCATTGTATACACATATTAAAGGATTGTCGATTACGGATCGTCATTTCATCATTCGTGATTACTCCGTAGAGTCGTTTCTAGAAGATAGGGAAAAACTCTCTATGAATACATTTGCTTATATGAAAATATATAATCCACACAGAATTAATGTTATATTGAAGTAATAAAGTGTAAACGAACTATAGATGATGATAATTATTATGCGAATATTTATCGTATTATACCCCACATTAATGATTACGAAACAGTGAATTATATCAATAAATTAAATAATAAGCACATGTTAATGATTGGGGGTCAATTGGACCCACCCTCGATAATCATTGACAACAAAAACAAACCGATAGTGGAGTATTTAAAAATGGAATTTATCGATAAAAAACGAAATAAAATATACCTTAATTTAAAAAACGTTCAAATATTGGAAGGTGATATTTTAAGTTGTAAATCATATATTCATGAACATCTATCTCAAATAAAATTAACGGAAAATTTGTTTCTATGTCCAAAATACAACAGGGGCAAATTGAGAGGGTGTTGTCGAAATATGGAACAAAATAACATGATGATGATCGAGCCTTTCTAGGACGTGGTTGAAGCAAAACGAGTTTTCTGGTTAAATAAAGTTTATTGTAAAAAAAAAAAAAAATCATACCACACCACACCGTGCACACGCGCGTGACTCTCAATATAAACAAAAAAGCGTTGTATATATTAACCCGAAGCAAGCGACCAAACAATATTTATTGGCCCTTACCGGTGAGTTGTTTGCCCGCTCTGCCAAGGGTTAGTAGGGGTGATGAAGTTCATCTAGAATCTCGCCAAATATGGTTTTATAATATTATTCCTATCTGTTATTATAAGGCTGACTATATAATCTCTTAATACATCAAATATGTGAACAGAGTACCTATTCGCATATACTTTATTTATATAAATTTCAACTACAGGATATAAAGCAGTGCGTATTGCTAGTCTGTTATTATGACGTATTTCATCTATTCGTGTGGAAGAAGAATCCTCTTGGTCTATATGTAACATGTCTATTACAAACAAATTAAATATGTTATTTAATTGGTCCGCCGTTGTAACCACTTGGCTATAATAATTTTCTAAATCGCCCAACTCATTATTTATAAGTTGTCCAATGTCCTCTGGGGAATAACCCAGCTTGGTTTGAATAAATTAAAATATATCATCTTTAAAGGATTCAAATGGCTTTTTTACCACTATAACTTCCTTTGGTGAAGAGTTCATTCTCATTATGATTGATCGGTGGGTTAAAAATGTATTTACACATTTTCCTTTTCTCAGATCGGTATACCCAAAGAAGTTGGAGCGAGAGACATTCCTCTACGATGGAATCAATCGACATCTTTCCCTCGCCAGTGAGTATATACCACCAGAACAACACTTGTGCGCGCGATTGAGATGGATTCTCGACCAGTGAATATACTGTACGTACATTGATGTTGTGATATCTTTCAGATAGCTGGCGGAGGATGCTTCGTGGATATACCAACCATACCCACATCCTACGACACCGTTTCGTTGATTTGTATACCATTCTGGAGTTTATGGCCCGAGTTTTTTACGGGTTGGCAACAATACATATCACCACTTCGTAGAAATTCATTAAATATTATCAATAATAATAATATATTAAATATGTGTCAAAGTCTAGCGAGATTTATCGACGAGAAATCTGTACTATACATGAGAGTTGTCATTGTGGCGGCGGATAGAGCCACACTTGTAAATTTTCATAATTGGCAGTGCCGAAACTATTCTCATGTAAAGATGGAAATATTTGTATTATTCATATGCGATACCCCCTTTCACGCGAGTATCAAGATATCGAATTATAAAATGAAAGTTTTTTTTATTCAGAAATATGATATGGAAAATCAATTCCAAAAACTGGTTCGTGTATGGGGGAATTACGCTATCACCTTTTCACGTCCTGGTGCCTTTTTAATACCTGAAACGGGTATGTTGGAACCCGGCGAGTGGCTGACATTTAATTCCAAGCTAGACGGGGTGTGGGTGTATTTTGATGAGGAGGAGTTGGAGGATCTGAGTCTGATGAGAAACTTTGATACCGAATTCTGTCCGTTGAATCTTAACCGAAAAAAACTAGATTTTGAGATTCTCAACAAAATATTTCAACAATGGGAAGAGATGTACATCCACTCCCAAGAAATTGAGTCTATCTTGGACATTATGAAAATGATGTACGTGAACATAAATGCCAAGTCGGACCGAATCGAACAGAGAATAAAGAAAATTGACAGGTGTGTACTTTTATTCAAATATCAAGCCGAGTTCAAAATGGCCCAAGCAATCCTCAACACTAGCATTTTTGGTTCAAAAGGTAAATATATTCAACACGTATTACGCGCAAAGGGTCACTGAAATGAAGACTTTCAACCAGACCTTATAGAATTTTGTCACATATTACAGAACGAAAGAAGAGCCATAGAAACCCTTGACGAGGACCGATGTAGTATAACCATGACTTCGACAGTAATGGATCTGCATGATCCAGAATTTTTCGAAAGAGGGTTTAGAAATAAATTTGATTTTTTAAGACAAATGACAATGTCCGGTATTGGTGTTTACGCACCAATAAATAATGCCATTCTCATCAATCCATGGTCTTTCACCATTGGTAACATTCTCCAATATCCATACTCAATAATATCACAGGTGGCCATGGAAGATTATGTCCAAAATGGAGCTCAGATGGGAGTACAAAACGTTATACGATTGGGTAATCACGAGGGACAGACCTATAATGATACTAAAAATGGTTATAATAGCGTTATACCCATTTTTAGCCAGCAGGCGGCTGATATTATGAAACCACTAATTGCCACCAAATTGTATGCAATGTGTGTCACATTTGACATCTTAAAATCTCCCCATTTGATAGACGGGGATATACACTTTGCAGCTCTAGGGGTACTGTGGTTACATACCATAAATTAAAAAAAGGAGGAATCTCAAAAGATAATTAGCCATGTAGAGACCACGTCTCGCTTGTATCTGGCCAATTATTCAGACTATTTGGAGATGCTTAGGGTTGAACCGGCCCGGGCTCTCCTAACTGCCAATAGTCTGACGCTAGTCATGCCCATTTTTGTCCTCCAACTTCACGGACATGACGGGGGGAGGTATGATATGTATGAAATGTGTAGGCTATTGATAGTCGAGTTCTTGGGTCGCTGTATACGTAAACAGAAATTTCATTTTCCTTTCGCCCATTTTTTTTTACCCACCGGGGAAATTGATAATGTGGGGGTATGTAAAATGTGTTTTTTCAATGATACAAATTTAAGACAAAAAGTATTGTACAACTTATTTCAGAAACTAAATAAAATGCGTAATCAGACATCGGCAGGAGATATGACATTAGGTACACTTCGTGTAGCAATATCATATCTTCTACCATATCCAAAGAAGGTGAAATGTCTATTTTATCCCAAACGTCTCGTGGTGTATGTCGTACTTGTCCTAAGACAACACACTTCTAAAAATCGAATGTTTAAACCGATACCCATATACAAAGAGGCCGTGAAGATAATCCATACCAATTTAACCCTTTACAGACCATGAGGCGTTTTTTTATGTAATAAAGCCGGTCCACTGTATCAAGCTCAATTCGGAAAGTGTTTTTACGATTCCTCTCTCCACTTTCTTTCTTTGACCTGAACTCCATAATGTCTAGACAGAATGTGGCTGGCTGAGTAACGGAGAAATATCCACAGGCCTCATGGTCTGGGCCTGTGATTGGGTCCTCAGACCACCTCCCATCCACATAGACCACACCCCCTATGTTTATATGAAAAGGCTGAGGTGGGGGTGTTCACTACTATACTTGCAGCACCGGCAGCACATATGAACAGGCTGGCGGGTGGTACCGAAACCCAGGAGTTTACGTGTCAGCTGTGTGTGTCAATGGATTACTATTCGAAACTCATCTCATATGGAAAGGAGTTCGGATATGAAGGAAAGGAACTTCAACAATTTGTAGATAAAGAGATGGAGATTTACAGGCAATTCAGAAGGGATGGAATGGATAACGAGAGGCAATTGAGAAGGGAAGGAATGGAGAATGACAGGCAATTAAAAAGGGATCAAATGGAGAGTTACCTGCAATGCAGAAGGGAAGAAATGGAGAGTGACAGGCAATACAGAAAGGCTGATATTGTATCGCTGCAGGCACAACTGGATATACTACGAGGAGCACAACTTGGTGTGACGCGTCCGTGGCAACAGGTCCGTAATGATGGAAACTCAACTGGGGGGTGGTGATGGGCTCATGGCTGAAAAAACTTTGGAATACCATAATAATTATCCCTTTAGTGGGCAAACAACTCACCGGGTGGCAGCGTTACTGTCTCCAACTATAATAATACCCACATCACACGCTTTAGTCATAAGATAATTGATGGTTTTTGTACATCTTCACTTATACTTTTAAAATTGGTATTGTAGGTGTGTATTATTTTATCCCTAGTTAAATCTGTATTGTACAAGTTTGTGTTTTTTCTAAAAAAAATGCTTGCGACATATTTTTGAGAAATAAAACTAGTTTTCTGACTAAATAAAGTTCATTGTAAAACAAAAACAAAAATATACCACACCGTGCACATACATGACGGAGGTGTGAGTAGTACGGCTCAAGAAGGATGGTATATAACCCCGAAGCGGCCAAACAATATTGACCATTGGTGTCGATGCGTCGGGACCTAGTGAAATCTGGTGGGCCAACTCCGTGGAGTGATTACAATTTTCCTACACCCACCAACTGATACACCATGGACTTATATCTTATATTTTATAATGAGGCGATTTTACGTAATAAAGCCGGTCCACCATATCAACAAGCTCAATTCGGAAAGTTTTTTTTATGATAGGATGGTACATATTATATAAATATGTCATCCACTTTTTTGACCTGATAGTGAACACCCCCAAACAGACCATTAGGCCTGTGGAGACTCAGCCACCAGACCACAGGCCTGTGGAGACTCAGCCACATTCTGATAGAGTCCCTCTAGACATTATGGAGTTGGAGAGTTACAGGCAATTCAGAAGGGAAGAAATGGAGAGGCTGAAAAAACTTTGGAATAAACACTTTTCTTGTTTCAATTATTGTATTTATAGGTGGAATAAACACTTTTCTTGTTTCAATTATTGTATTTATAGGGTCATATTATTACTATCTGGTCAAAAATGTACCCATAGAGGAAGGAATGCCCTATGTGCTAGGGCAAACAACTCACCGATCCGAATGTGTTAAGGGTCAACAACCACTATTGTTTGACCGCTTCGGGGTTATTATATACGACCCTTTTTTTTTTAGCCTATTGGGTTGAGGTGTACTATTTTGAGAGAGAGTTGTTTACGGTTTACAATTTTTATAAGAGCGAGATTTTGAATATGAGCGCTAGATAAAATGTTAACACTTTCCTTGCTCAATTGTTGTATCAGTAGATTTGGTTTATCGGACCAAATTATATGGCTTGATGATAATTTGGGTAGACCATATATAATATATTCAGAATTAAAATTGGTATCCGTGATATCTTCCATGGACGATGCAACAATTGGCATCTTTCCCAAACCCAACATTAACGAGTCCAATACTATTACAGTATACTTCACATGCAATTGTGATTTATTAACTAAATAACATATAAATCTTTGTCTAGCCTATATTTACTTTGATAAATATTCACATTGAATACTCGAAACATATGACCATTTATCATGGATTTTTCTGGAAATATCTCCAATTTTATATTTTGTTCATCTCCATCATGATCTATATATGTGGTACCCATGAGAGAAACAACATTTCCGTTGGAAACATTTTCTTTTAGTTTTAGAATATCCTTGGTTGATTTTTGTGTGGGCAATGTCTTATAAGACATAGGTCCAAAGTTGAAAGGATTCTTCTCCATAAGTGGTGAAATAACTGAGGTATTTTCCTTTCCATTGGATTCAATTGTTTTCAAATAATTACAAAATTGAAATGCACAATACGGAATAGAAGTTTTCATAGTATGATTGGTTGTTAACATTATTTCAATATGTACAATATAGCTATTGTCGACAACACTGTAGGCTCCATGAGATACATTTATACGTATAATATTTAAATCTAAATTTTTGTCATCTATGGTATTAAAATCGAATGATATATTCTTTGTTTTATTGTAAAAAAAAATACCACTATTTATAGATAGAGAATACATTTGAAAGGGTAATGTTATGTGAGGATTCTTTGAGAGTAGGGAAGAAATTAAAATATTTTTCCAGCCTTCATTTAGGAAAAATGCCGTACCACATTCATTTTTATTGGAATTTGGAGCAGCTAAGACAAAAGCGGGTATATTCTGAGACACAAGAACACTCTCCCAGGTGAAACATAACCACCTTTGGAGGATATACGTTTCATAATTTATAGACAAACACAACGAAGGAAACCCCAATGGTAAAATGGGAGAAATGGAAAAATTATACATAGTCAAAGATTCAGCTAATATTAATGTAATATATGATTGCGTATTGGTTTCATATAATATAATGTCCCCATTATTTGACACAAGATACAAGTTATGAGCCATAGAGTGCTCATTTTGTAATGATTTATTTATAGGTAGGGCAACTTTAGATTGTTTCCAAGGTAGAAATTGCATTTGTATATCACTACAACTATAATTTCAAATATTTACATTCTTGGGTATACCAGGACCCATCTCTCCCTATCCCTTTAGCGGAAGGGAGGGAATTGTGGAAAGATGGTGTCAAAACCTAATAGAGAGAAGAAGAAGAAGAAAAGAAGAAATTTGAATGATGGTGACAACAAAGACTCAATATCATCATCATTACCATCATAATAATAATCATTTTGATTCAGTATAGACTCAACAACATCATCCTCATTATTACGACTGCCGTCATAACAATAATAATTTTGATCCAACATAGACTCATAATTACTACTGCCGTCGTCATCGTCATCGTCGTCACTTTGATCTGGACACAGAGTATATGCCTCGTATACCAATACGAATTCGTTTACACTTTCCACAAGAATTTTAGGTAACACCTGTGGATAGTGTCGAAGTTGCATTTGATTATCTTTCACGGCCTTGTGACAGAGGAACTCCAACATGGGAGGTTCTCGAAACCTGGTGGCTGGTGGTGGATAACGACGGCGGTGTTCATTGTAGTCGTCGATGTGGTACCCGTCGCTCACCATAGACTCATATAGTGCGTCAGCTTTGCATTTATCATTGTACCAGGATGTACTACAGAATTGGAAGAAGATGAATGGGTGTGATGTGATGAAGATCCGACCAACCATACAAGAAGGGACGACGACTCGGGGATAACTTCCAACGTTTCCAAAGGGAATGTCATTACCAGGGAACCAGCAGTGTGAGCGGGACACCCAGAAATTCACGAACAACCACTTCTTTGGATATATTTTATTGACGACGCGGGCCGTGAGGTTGTAGTCCAGGTTATTCTCAGATGTGTCTATGTGATAAAGCCGGTCTACCATATCAAGCTCTATCCGAAAATCTTTCAGTTCATTGTTGAACTCCGAATTTAGCGTTTCAATTCTAAATTTTTTATGTTGGCACAATAATATGTGGTCCATGTAGTCATCCATATCCTCCACGTTCTTAACTTTAGGAACAAACGACCTAAAATTGGTATTATTGTCCATGGGAGTAGTGGTAGAAGACTTGATTATGTGAGTTTCGGGGGGGAGGGGGGGGGGGGGGGGGCTGTTATCAGAGAGAGAGAGAGAGAGGAGTAAAGGTGGAAACGAAACGAATTTTCTGGTTATATAAAGTTTATTGTAAAAAAAAAAAAATACCACACCATGTACACATGACGGAGGTGTGAGAAACAATGCAGACTTGACATCCGATATCATTCCATTATTATGTGGATGGTGTGCACGTTTTTCCAGTGATGATATCCTTAGCCCAGAGTCGACACTCAATGGCCAGCTGCACTCCCTTTCTTAGGCCTGAGATATGCATACCCACAACTGGCTGTATGTAAGAGTCGTTCTTTTGGTAGGGAAAGTAGTACGATGGAAAACCTTGCCGGGCGCTACTAAACTTATCCGACCATCAAAGCTTTCATTGTCACAGCACACCCAAAGGAACTTAGGTATCACCTCCTGGTTCTGATGGTAAGTCTCTAAAATGTGGTCCTTGAGACTCTGTGGTATGTTATCTGGTAGGTCCTCCAGCGCACCGTGTACACGTCAGGAATCCATTTAGGTACCTTTGGGGTTGACGCCCCAGTGCCCCGGCTTCTGTACGTACATTCCCTGATATCACCCAAACAGTTGCTTCCATAGAGTGCTCATCTTTTAACGATTTATTTATAGGTAGGGCAACTTTAGATTGTTTCCAAGGTAGAAATTGCTTTTGTATATCACTAAAACTATAATTTCAAATATTTACATTCTTGGGTACATAAGATCCAACATAGACTCAATAATTAATACTGCCGTCGTCATCATCATCATCATCATCGTCACTTTGATCTGGACACAGAGTATATGCCTCGTATACCAATACAAATTCGTTTACGCTTTCCACAAGAATTTTAGGTAACACCTGTGGATAGTGTCGAAGTTGCATTTGATTAATCTTTCACGGCCTTGTGACAGAGGAACTCCAACGTGGGAGGTTCTCGAAACCTGGTGGTTGGTGGTGGATAACGACGGCGGTGTTCATTGTAGCCGTCGATGTGGTACCCGTCACTCACCTTAGACTCATATAGTGCGTCAGCTTTGCATTTATCATTGTACCAGGATGTAGAGTATTGGAAGAAGATGAGAGGGTGTGATGTGATGAATATCCGACCAACTATACAAGAAGGGACAACGACACTTCTTTTACCCCAGCAGCTGAACACCCAGAAATTCACGAACAACCGCTTCTTTGGATATATTTTATTGACGACGCGGGCCGTGAGGTAGTATTCCCGTTTATTCTCAGATTTATCTATGTGATAAAGCCGGTCTACCATATCAAGCTCTATCCGAAAATCTTTCAGTTCATTTTTGAACTCTGAATTTAGCATTTTAATTCTAAAAAAATTGTGTTGGCGCAACAATATGGGGTCCATGTAGTCATCCATATCCTCCACGTTCTTAACTTTAGGCACAAACGACCTAAAATTGGTATTATTATTGTCCATGGGAGTAGTGGTAGAAGACTCGATTATGTGAGTTTCGGAGATTGGGAAAGACTTGATTATGTGAGTTTCGGAGATTGGGAGGAGGAGGGGGGGTGCTGTTATCAGAGAGAGAGAGAGAGAGAGAGAGGAGTCAAGGTGGAAACGAAACGAGTTTTCGGGTTATATAAAGTTTATTGTAAAAAAAAATACATGTACACGTGACGGAGGTGTGAGAAACAATGCAGACTTGACATCAGATATCATTCCATTGTTATGTGGATGGTGTGCACGTTTTTTTCAGTGATGATATCCTTAGCCCAGAGTCGACACTCAATGGCCAGCGGCACTCCCTTTATTATGCCTGAGATGTGCATACCCAAAACTGGTTGTATGTAAGAGTCGTTCTTTTGGTAGGGAAAGTAGTACGATGGAAAACCTTGCCAGGGCACCAAACTTATCCGACCATCAAAGCTTCCATTGTCTGTGGCAGCAGCATCACAGGACACCCAAAGTAACTTAGGTATCACATCCTGGTTCTGATGGTAACTCTCTAAAATGTGGTCCTTGAGACTCTGTGGCATGTTATCTGGTAGGTCCTCCAGCACCGTGTACACATCAGGAATCCATTTAGGTACCTTTGGGGTGATGAGGAGACAGGGGCCGTTACCGATGAAGCCCCAGTGCCCGGCTTCTGTACATTCCCCGATATCACTCAGCCAGTTGGGTTGGAAGCTACGGAAGTTCACTGGTTTTGTCACAGGGTCGCAGGCAGTTAAGTTGTATTTGTTGATGATTTTGGTTTGGTTTTGAAAGAACTTGTTAATTTGTGTGGCGTATGATGAGTTGTTCTCCAGTTGTTGGTACACGATATTGTTGCTGGGATACGTGGTTAGGCCGATGTTAGGCTCCTCTCCCCGGTCCCAACATAACCACAAGGACGACTACGAAGTTGATAAGAAGATCCAGTACCACCACTCCCACCAGCAGCACTCCCATGATTATACTACATTTGTTTCCAGCCATTCTTCCTCCTCCTCCTCCAATGTTTACGTTCTTGGTTTCTCGGCCTAATGTGGTGAGTTGTTTACAATAAACCTTATTTATAGATTTTTTTTCGGTCAATCCACCAATATTGCCCCAGCTAAGACATAAGATGTAGACACAAAACTTGACCAAAATAATATTTTTCTCCAAAAAAAAAATTCTGAGAGTTTACGTAAAGTGAACACAAAAAATGGGGTTTAGAGCCCCTAAAACTAGGCTAGCTAAGATATAAGATGTAGACATAAAACGGGGTATAGATCCCCCTAAAACTAACTAGGCTAGCTAGCTAAGATTGACTTGATTAAAAATAATATTTTCTCCAAAAATAATATTTTCTGAGAGTTTATGTAAAACGACTGGCCTTGTATATGATGGGACAGTCACTGTCCGAGAAGGGATATGGAATATCATTGGTAGTGGGGGAAAGATCCCACCGGAAGCGAGCCGCCCGATGTACAGTATATATATATATATAGCCTCACTCTACTCGAGAAGGGCCACGCGTTCCATCATCCCTCTCCCGAATTGACCATGGCGTTGCTTAGGGCGTTACTTACCGAGAAGAGACCTGAGGCTGGTGGTGGTGGTGGTGGTGGTGGACAGGTCCTGCCACAGCTGATAGACTCCATGATACAGCGAAGAGAAGGGTATGAGAAAGTCGGTGGGGTCCTGCGGAAGCTAATAGACTCCATGATAGAGCGAGGAGAGGTGCAGCAACTATGCGTGTAGTGCTAAATGTTCCGAAGAGAAATGCCATCCCTTGTGTCACATGTGGCGTAGTGTACGCTATCACATGACACGTTCCGGTCATCGGTGCGCCTTGCTAGACATCTTCACAAAAGCCCTCAACGCCCACATATACACCTGCAACTACGGCGACAACTGCTACCTGGGTGCGTGTCCCACAATGCGCGCCAAGCTAGGCGACAGCTATGTAAAGTGGGATATGGGAACTATCTGTACGCATTTTCGATCATTTTGGGAGTGTGAGGAAGCCGGTGCGGCCCTGCCACAGCTGATAGACTCCATGATAAAGCGAGGAGAAGTGTGTGAGAAAGTCGGTGAGGCCCTGCGGAAGCTAATAGAGTTCATGATAGAGCGAGGAGAGGTGCAGCAACTGTTGGATGACTATGCATGTAGTGCTAAATGTCCCAATGAGAAATGCCGTCCCTTGTGTCACATGTGGCATAGTGTACGCTATCACGTGAAGCATTCCGGTCATGTGTGCGCCTTGTTAAACATCTACATAAATGCCCTCAATGCCCACATATACACCTGCAACTATGGCGACAACTGCTACCTGGGTTTGTGTCCCACAATGCGCGCCAAGCTAGGCAACAGCTATGTAAAGTGGGATGTGGGAACTATCTGTACGTATTTTCGATCATTTAGTGAGTGTGAGGAAGCCGGTGTGGCCCTGCAGAAGCTGATAGACTCCATGATAGAGCGAGGAGAGGTGCAGCAGCTGTTGGACGAATATGCGTGCAGTGCTACGTGTCCCAATACGGTGTGCAATTCCTTGTGCCTCACGTGGCGTCGGGTATGCCACCACGTGATAAATTCCGGTCATCAGTGCGCCTTGCTAGACATTTACAAAAAGGCCCTTCGCTCCCACATAGACACCTGCAACTACGGCGACCGCTGTTACCTGTCCGCGTGCCCCAAATTCCGCGCCAATCTAGGTGACAAGTATAGAAAGCCAGATATGGAAAGTGTCTGTATGTATCTTCTCTGTTCCTAAGTTGGTGAAAATAAATATATAAGTTTAATTTTTTCATTTCATTTACATCCTCAGAAAAAAAATAGAAAAATATACTAGTGTGTCTGTTGTCTACTATAGTCCATGAGCCAGGCCAGATATCGGTACCACCTGGGGTGACTAAACACGAATGGTACTAAAATGTTTATAGAGTGACTGTAAGTACATTAAGATATGATAGCCTTCTCGCACTGGTAGCTTAGTCTAATTTTTTTGATGCAATAGGGGCGCTACCCAAAAATAAAGATTTTTAGCGTGACGCTCGGCGTTTTCCTCATTTTCTTTAAAATCCATCACACAATCATCGCGAAACTTTGAACACCTATGTAGAATTATATTCTCTACCAGAGTTGTTCCTAGGTATTTTTCAAATTTCCTCATATTTCGGAATATACTCTATATTTTGGGTATTTTCCTCTAAATCTAGAATAAATCCTTAAATATGGGGAACATTGAAAAATATATTCTAACCGCTCTTGTAGCTTATTTGATTCTCTACAAGAATTATTCCGATGTGTATTTCAAGTTTCTCCATATTTAGGGGTTTATTTCATATTTGGGGATTTTTGGTTATATTTTGGGGATAATTTATTATTGGAAGGAGCAAACATATGTAGAGTGGTTTCCATGTAATGTGTTTGTTTGTTCATGGTTTAATGGTGATATTTTTTGCAGGTGTGTGTCGACTGTTTGACGGCAGGATGGAACCATCTGCGAGGAAGAGAGCACGGATCGACTGTATCATCCACTGCTCTGATGATGACAGCGATGCTCTGGTGTCACCACAGGATTTGGACTCCTGGAACACATTGCTCAGGGCTGCAGAAATCAGGCAGCATGATCCAGTCCTGGAAGCAGCCAATGGCCTTGAAGAAGGAGGAATACCACACATACATTATCACCGTAAATGTCGTAGTCTCTTTACAATGAAGAAGTCACTGGATTCTATCCTTGCCAAGGGTGTCAAGATAGAATCAGCAAGCGTCGACCCCAGGAGGAGGGCATCAAGGGATGCCCCTAGTACTAGCAGGGTGTATGCCAAAGGATGTATCTTCTGCGAGAAGTCAAGCAAGTACATGAAAACAACAAAGACAAGGGAGCCACTCATACAGTGTGTTGAGCTACGAGCAGATGAGAAGATTCGCAGAGCAGCAATAAGGAAACTCAACCAGAGAATCCTTGGTTTAGTTAGCAGAGACCTTGTTGCTGCAGAGGGTCACTACCACAAGTCGTGCTACAAACTCTTCACAAAAGATGATTTCCCAGCGGCCGCCAGGTCGGGTGCAGGTGAAAATCAGGAAGAAAGCGAGGAAGCACGCTACGAAGAGGTTGAGACAGAAGCCCTCGAGGAACTCTGCTTGTATATAAGGACCAAATTATTCCCCAACCCAGAGGTACTGCCTATGACAAACCTCACATCTAGGCTTGAGAGATCCATGATGTCCCGTGGTATTATCCAACTGAAACCAGCGACAAAGAAACATGTTCGCCGAAAGATTGAAACCGAGTTTGGAGAATCACTACGCTTTGTCCCAGATGAGAAAGGAAAGCTTCTAATCTATCCACGCAGCCTCTCAATGGACGACCTTGCCCGGCAAGCACACAAAATGGCAAAAGACCTGCAAGAAGCAAGAGCAGCTAACTCTGAAGATGTCTTAACCAAAGCAGGAATGCAGCTGAGGAATGAGATCAATAAACAAGATGTGAGTCAGCCATGGCCTCCCGATACAGATCAGAATGTCATTCCTGCAGCAGTCACTCAATTCCTGCACACCCTGCTGACAGGAGAGTGTGAGTGTGAAACTCCCTCTGAAAGAGCTCAACGTCTTGCCACTTCCTTTGGCAGTGACTTGGTCTTTGCTGTTACCAGTGGCAAGACAAAACCACCCAAGCACGTACTGCTGACCAATGCTGTAAAGTCTTTGACAGGAAACACAGAACTGATCCGAACTCTGAATCGTCTTGGTCACTGTGTGTCTTACTCAATGTTTGAGGAGATCGATACAGCCCTTTGTATCCAGAAGCTGGAATGCTCAAAGGATGACATTCCACTGCCAGCAAACATCTACCCTGGTGTGTTCACAACCCTGGCCTGGGATAACATTGACCGACTTGAAGAGACCCTAAGTGGAGCAGGTACTTCTCATAGAGTCAATGGCATTGCTGTCCAGTCCAAGGTTGCAGGCTCTGTGCCAGAGAAAGTCCTGCCAGAGATTACCAAGTCCAAGATAAGAAGCATCACTCAGACATCATCAATGCTGCCAATATACAATGTTGGGCGGCGGGCAGGGCCACCTAGGATTGAGACTGCGTATGTCGACACTACCAAGGAAGTCCAGGATTCAAAGACAAAGAACCATCCCCTTGGGCCTTTGTCTTGGGCACTTGCCAGCGGTGATGGGTCTCTCCGCAAGACCAACAAGGCTGCCCTAGCAAAGGAGTTAGAGAGGAATGTTTCTCCTGCAGAAGTGATACCCGAGCCCTCTGCTACCATAATTGATGGGATGAGCCTGGTCCACAAACTGAAGGGAAACGACAAAACTTTTTCACAGCTTGCAGGTACAGCACTGAGTCACGCTGTTCATGAAGGTGCTAAGAGCAGGCGCATTGATGTTGTGTTTGATATCTACAAGGAGACATCCATCAAGGATGCAGAACGAGCCAAAAGAAGTGCAGGCACAGGAATTCATTTCAAGAACATTCAACCTGGGCACAACATCCAGCAGTGGAGAAAGTTACTCGGTAGTTCCTCCAACAAGGCAAGTCTTATCAAGTTCTTGGTAGAAGAATGGAAGGCACCACAGCACAGGGAGAAGCTCAAGGACAAGGAGCTGTATGTCACATGTGAGCAGCGCTGCTTCAAGATCACCAAAGAGCAGTGGGAAGAGGCTCCTGAGCTTAAGTCAACTCAAGAAGAAGCAGACACGCGCCTTCTTCTCCATGCACTTCATGCAGCAGAATCTGGGAACAAGTCTGTCATCATCACTGCAGAAGATACAGACGTCATGGTGTTGTGTCTTGGCATGTGCCACAAGATCCCATCCCATCTGTTCCAGAAGTGCGGGACGAAGAACCGGACAAGATTCCTGGATATCACCACACTGAGCCGCACACTGGGAGGCAGCGTGTGTGATTCATTGATTGGTATGCATGCCTTTACAGGCTGTGATACCGTCAGTGCATTCGCTGGCCGAGGGAAGATGACGACACTCAAGCAGGTGAAGATGGACAAGACATACCAGGATGCTTTTCACGAACTTGGACGCTCATGGGAAGTGTCTCCTGAACTCTTTGAGAAGCTACAGGAAATCACCTGCCACATGTACCTACCATCTACCCACACAACTAAGGTAAACAAGCTTCGGTATGAGCTGTTCTGTGCAAGACGTGGAGAGGTAGAGTCAAGTCAACTCCCTCCTTGTGAGGACTGCCTCTTCATGCATGCACTGCGTGCAAACTACCAGGCTGCGATCTGGAGGAGAAGTCTTCAGAGCCAGCCATTTGTTGCGAACCCAACAGACTGCGGTTGGATGACAGATGAGGACGGTAAGCTTGCCGTCAACTGGATGCGAGGCTCACCAGCACCAGATGCTGTTATGCAGCTACTGTCTTGCAAGTGTGTGCGGTCATGCGAACTCCCTAAGTGTACTTGCCTCAGCAATGGTCTAAATTGCACGGACATGTGCAGGTTACAGACATGTCAGAACACGGCTATTGAAGAAGAGCCGGTGGCACAACAGTCAGATTCCGAGTCTGATGTAGATGATATTTAGGAGTAGTAATTTGCCATAATAGTATGTACAAGCCCATGGCATGCTTAGTGTGTATTTACAGGACTTGTATTAAATGTGACAATTACTATATGCATTTTGTTGACATTTAGGCATTCCTGTCCCCAAATTTGACATTTTAAAAAATTTCGGAATTTTCGGTAGGGTATGTCTATTCAAGAAGTGATAACGACCATTAAGCTACCAATGTGCAAGGGCTATCATATCAAAACATAAACTAGAGACATGTAGCAAGCTAAAAACACCTAAGAGAATTAGTCACCCCGGGTGGTACCGATATCCCAAAATTCGGGTCTTGGCTCATGGACTAATACAAGTAAGGCCTACATTTTGAGATATATGTGAATTCTCTAGCAGTTAAAATAATAAAAATAGGCCTATGTTTACATACAATGTTTTTTGGCCAGATCGCCCGGATAGGACTATCGACATCTATAAATGCTGCCCGGGGAGGAAGGGTTATGGCGGAAGGTGGACGCAAGTTTTTGAGGCTCCGGCATACAGTAGGGTCTCACATAAAACGAGTTTATGGTCGATAAACGAGGGCGTTTTATGCGAATTTCGTTTTATGTGAACACAGCATTTTGGTGGCGCAATATCGTCAATGTTCACTGTAAGCGAAAATTTTTGTACAAAGCGAACGATGTTTCATACAAAGCGAACTATATTTCGTACAAAGCGACAATATTTCATACAAAGCGAACTATATTTCGTACAAAGCGACAATATTTCGTACAAAGCAAACTATATTTCGTACAAAGCGACGATATTTCGTTTAATATATTAAATATTAATATTTTAGGTCGGTCGTTTTAATCGAGACTCGTTTTATGCGAACACGTTTTATGCGGGACCCTACTGTATGTTCATGGGAATGGATATGTAATTCACGGAATATCGAGTGCATACGGGGCTAGCAAGAAGAGGAAGGATTTGTGAAGTGTTTGGAGGATATATTGGTGTGATGGAGGGGTGATATATAGTGTAATACGAGTGTGTAGTGACGGGACAGCGGTAGTGTTGTGAGTTGTTGAGTTTGTAAACAAACATGGCGGAGGGAATTTCGGGTATGACAGAGGCGGAAGAAAAGTTACAACATTTTCGTGGGTTTAAGAGCACAGATAATAAGTTAGAAGAGGTTATTATTGTTGTGAAGGATTTGGAAAAGTGGATGAGTGATACGGAGAAATGGAAGGGGGATATTGGTGAGAAATTTAAGGCAATGTGTGTAATGTGTGGTGCGACAGGTGGGGAAGGGAATAGGCCTAGCGAAGGAAGTGAATGCAGGCCTATTTCGGCAGTTAATGATAGCCTAGAGATGGTATTGAAAAGGGTAGATGAACTGGGAGCAGAGAATATGGCATTGAAGGAGCAGCTGAAGGAATACGAAGGACGTTTCAAGGAAGTAAAGGAGTCAACTGCATGGACGGTGGTAGGTAAACAGAAATTCAAGGATTTGGAGGATATTATGAAAGAGCAAAAGGAAGAAATTAATATGACCAAAAAAAAGTTTTGAGAGTGCAGTTGTAGGGGTCATGAAGAACAAGTTGAGTATCGTGAGGGAGGCCATGGACAGGGATAGGGGTGTAATCTTGTATGGAGATATAGAGACTCATATGAATGATAATGGAGTGAGAAAAGTGAGGGATATGGAGACAGTGAAGGAGGTCATGAAAGGTGTGGATGAGGACGGATATGGATGGGAAGGGCAGGTGGAGGAGGTCAGTAGGATAGGTAGATATAAAAGGGGAGAGATGAGACCTATAAGGGTACAGTTTAAAACTAGGGCAGTGGCAGAGACGGTGACAAATTTTAGTTGGAGGCTAAATACAAATGAAAAACTGAAACACATAAGACTAAAGAAGGATTTGAGTATAGAACAAAGAACAAAAATTAATGAATTACAAGAAAAGGCTGATGAAAATAATGGAAAGTTGGGCGAGGAGGATAAGAGAAATTTTTACTGGAGAGTGAGGGACGGAAAATTGAGGAAGTGGTTTATAAGAGTAGAAGGGAGGGGGAGATCAGGGAGGGAAGAGAATGTGATGGGGAGTTGTGACGGAGGAGGAGAACGGGGTGGAGGTGTCACAGGGAGAGACAGGAGACAAAGTGGCAGACCCAGTAGTGCTAACGGGGGAGTAGGGTACGGACAAGAGCGGGATGGTGTAATTGCTGAAGGAATGGTAGATGGATTAAGGATTATGTTTAGTAATGTGGATGTGTTTACCCAGGACAAGAAAAGAGAACTGATATGTAGGTTGCAGGATAAAGAGGACAAACCTGATGTCATAGCCTTACAGGAAGTAAGACCAAAAAATGCTAGAATTGAAAGGGAACTGGTGGAGTATAGTTTGGAGGGTTTTGAGTTATATGAGAGAAATGCTATTAGAGCAGAGGTCAGAAGAGGACTGTTTATTTATGTAAGAAAAGAGCTCTAGGTTAATGAGGTGGATATTAGACAGCAGTATTGTGAGTATTTGTGTATTGAAGTAAAATGTGCAAGAGGATCAATTCTAATTGCCTCTATATATAGAAGCCCAAATAATAGTAGGGGAGAGGATGATAACCTATTGAAAGCAATGGAGGAAATAGATAATAGAGAGAACAAATATAAAATTTTGATTGGAGATTTCAATTTGCCAAGGATCAACTGGGCAAATTGTACTACTCCAGCGGGACAGGGTAGCCTGGAAAATAAGTTTATAGAGAAAGTGAGAGATTGTTTTTTAACGCAACATATTACAGAGATGACAAGATATAGAGATGGGACGCAGGGGAGTGTACTTGATTTGATTTTTAGTAATGAGGAGGATATAGTGGAACATGTTAATGTGGATAGCCCTATAGGTCGTAGTGACCATGCCTGTATAAGCTTTAGTTGCAATATTAAATCAGAGAGGGATAATAGAAGCAATAGAAAAATATACATGTATGATAGAGCAGATTATGAGCTGTTGAGACGGTGTTTGGACATTGACTGGGGGGAATACTTGAACGGTGAAGACGCTGAAGGAATGTGGAGGAAAATTATTGTCAAACTGGAGAATGCTGTATCCAAAAGTGTACCAGTAAGGGAATATAAGGATAAAACAAAATTGAGGAAAAGAACGAACCCAGAATTGCCAATGAAAAGAAAGCTTTGGACATTGATTAGAAGAAAGAAACGATTGTGGGAAAGACTAAAATTGTTAAAAAAGAACAGGGGGTCTAGTATAGAAGCTAAAGAAGTGGATCTGGAACACAGACAAATAAACAATAAAATAAGGTGGGAGACAAGGAGAGGGGTGAAGGAGAGGGAGAGAGAGATTGCTAGAAATGTGAAGGATAATCCAAAAATATTCTGGAAGTACATTCAGGAAAAGTTAACATGAAGAGTAGGGATCCCAGAGCTGGTAGGGGGGTTGGATGATGGGAGTAGAGCGGAGAGTGATAAGGAGAAAGCAGAGGTGCTGGGGAAATACTTTGGGGGGGTACTAACAGTGGAGTCGGATGATGCAGTGCCTACTATTCCCATCAAACAGGCACCGGCACTAGAACTAATAGAGTTTTCCCATGCTAGAATAAGAAGGGCTATAGAAAAAATGAACAGAAGTAAGTCACCAGGACTGCATGGGATACACCCAAGAATTATAAAGGAAGGAGGTGAGATGTTAGTATAATAAAGATGAATGAAGATATAACACCAGTACTCTTCAATCCTTTATTGGCTAGGGTTGAGTACAGGAGCGCCGAGACGCTGGTTGGTTATGTAAGAGTCTGGTGTGAACTGAAGGACTTGCTGCCTCCACAGGCCTGGGTGCCAGAGGCGCCCGCAAGTCTAAAGTGTCTGTGGTGCCATATGGTGTTGGACAATAGTGGTGTATACATTATTATTATATCTCCCCCCCCCTATTGGCGTCCGACGAGGCGATGGTGGAGTCGGGCGGTGTAGGTTGAGTGGAGGGCGGTAGACGAAGCTGTCGTAGGAAGCGGCGGTTGCGGAGCGTGGCTCGCCCCGACCCATCCACCCGGATGGTATACTGGCGGTGTGGATGCACCTCCACTACAGTGCCAGTCTTGTTCCACCGTGTCGGGTTGTTGCCCCCCTGGTTCTGGACGGAGACCCGGTCACCGACGTGGAGTGGTGATAAAGGCCGGGCTGAAGCATTATAGTATGTGGCTAGGGCAGCGTTACGGTGAAAAAGGGCTGCCTCACGAGCTTCGGCCGAGAGAAGCCAGTGGGGGTGGAGGTGGAGAAGTGCAGGATTGCAGGGGACGTGGTCCCGTAGGGTCCTGCCGAAGAGAAGTTGAGCTGGTGACTTGTCAATGGTCGAGAGGGGTGTGTTCCTGTATTGGAGGAGGGCGCGGGCTGCGGCGTTGTTGTCGAGAGAGCCAGTGGGGGATGTACAGTCCGCGATGATGCGGCGGGCTGCTTTAACAGCCAGCTCGGCGCGGCCATTAGACTGAGGGTAGAACGCAGAGCTGACCCGCTGTGACACACCCCAATGTGCCAGGAATTCTTGGAAGTCCCCGGCTGTGAACTGGGGCCCACCATCGCTCGCCAGTACCCGGGGTGCTCCGTAGTGGGTGAAGAGGGTACGGCACGCCGAGATGAGGTGGTGAGCATCACATTTACCTGGTGGCAGGTAGAAGATGTGGACATTGCTGGAGAAGCGATCGACGTAGACCAGGTAGTGTTTGCCCTGGTGCTGAAAAAAATCGGCGGCTACCTGGTCGTATGGCCATTGGGGTGGGTCAGATGACATGAGTGGCTCTTTCGGCTGGGACGGGGCGTGGGCGCGGCAGTAGTGGCAGGTATCCAGGCAGTTGCGTAGGGCCTTGTCAATACCTGGCCAGTAAACACTCGCACGTGCACGGGCCTTCATGCCAGTCATACCCTGATGAGCCGAGTGAAGGGCCTCGAGAACTCTGGACCGAAGATGATGGGGGATGACTGGTCGTTGATCCATGAGGGCTACCCCGTCGACGGAAGTGAGGCGGTCTCTAACACCCCAGAACTGTCGTAGTGGTGGGGCGGTCGCCTCTCTGGAGTCCGGGAAGCCCTCGGGGATGGTCTGAAGAAGGGAGGTATACTCGCTGTCTTGTTGGCCGGCAGATTTAAGGTCAGACCATGATACAACTGGGTCAGGTATGGCGGCGAGCATGGTGAGGGAGGCCAAGGCAACTGAGTGGATATCGAGCTCGCTGGCGGCCGCACTATGCACATCATGGGCGTCCGCGGAGGGCCTGGTCGGGTAGCGGGAAACAGCGTCAGGGCCGCGGTGCCATTTGCCAGGCGTATGTTGAATGGTGAACTGGTATCGTAGGGTACGTTCCTTAATCTTGAACAGGCGAGGGTTTGGTATGTTGTCAAGGGACCGGTCGTTAAGGATGTGCAGTAGAGGTCTGTGGTCCACGACGACGACGAGGTCAGGGCAGCCCAGGACAAACATTCTGCATCTGTCAAGGGCGTCAGCCACTGCTAAAGCCTCGCCTTCGACGGGTGCGTAGTGGGACTCCGCAGGTGTGGTAAAACGGGAGCCGGCGAAGATAAGTTTCCAACCGACCTTGCAACAGGTGGGGGCAGATGCGGTGGGGCAGGAACAATGTTGTTGGAGTAGGAGGAAGCCAAGGCCGGTTTTGCTCCAGTCTGTGGCGAGGCACGTGGGTCTGCCGATCTCGAAGGAGCAGACCCCTTCCTCCACCAGGTGTGTGATGTGGTCCTTAGATGTGGCAAAGGTACGGTCGAGTGCCTCATCCCAGTGGAAGGGGGTTTTGGACTGCACAAGTTCCCGGAAGGGCGCCATTTCCGGTTTGATGCTGAAGGCCCAGGCGACCTGTTCAACGAGACCAAACCACGACCGGGCTCCCGTGATGTCTGTGGGCGTGGGAAAGTCACGGATGGCCTTAATCATGGACGTGCATGGCTTAATTCCAGTGTCTGTGATGGTGAGTCCGGCGAAGTCAACTGAAGGGGCGGCGAAGGTAAACTTGTCAGGGTTGAAAGTGACACCGTTGGTTGCACAGAGGGCCAGGTAATCAAAAGTGTGCCAAAATGCCTCCTCGACTGAAGAGTCCCACAAAAGCGAGTCGTCGACACACTTCACCTTACGAGGGACAGCCTGTATGATTGCGTCGAAGCGTCGGGTATAGGCGTCGCCAGCTGCCAAGTAACCTTGAGGGGCCCTGATATACCTGTAACGCCCAAATTCTGTGATAAAAGTCGTAGCCTCCCTGCTGGATTCGTCGAGTAGAACAGCATGGTATCCATTCCAAGCGTCGAGGACCGTCTTACGAGTGCCTGCAGGGATGGATTGGGCCAAGTTGAATGGGCTCGGGGTGTGATGTGTCTCCCGAAGGCAGGCGTGGTTGAGTGCCTGCAGGTCAACTGTACGGCGGGGTTGTCCAGTTTTCTTGGCGACCACCACCATCCTAGAACACCAGGTAGTAGGGGTACCGATGGGGACAGGCTCAATAATGCCCAGTGCGACGTCCCTGTCGAGATCTGCTTTGACCTGGGCCTTCCAATGATGTGGTATAGGGGCAGGGGTGTGCACGGCACGTGGAGATGCGCCAGGCTTGATGTGGATGTGCATGGGAGGGCCAGACATCGTGGGGAGTGGGCCGCTGGTGGTGTTAAAAGGTGAAGATGCAAACTGTGACAAGAACCAGTCACGAAGATCAGACAGGTGCAGGTCGTTAGGTGGGAAGGGGAGGGAAGTGGGCCGGTGTGGTGGAGGGGTCCTGGTCAAGGTGGGTGGTGGTTGGGCTGTGTGGGCGGCCATGCAGGGGGTAGGTGTGGGGAAGTCGGGAGGGATGATATGTAGTGCCCTACAAGCTGAAATGCTAATAAATAACGGTGACTGTGCCTGAATAATAAAAATATCATCAGAAGTAGTGTAGGGGGTGCCGGCAACGTCGGTGGCGGTAATGGTAGTCGGCATATAACCCAGGACCTGGAGAGTGTGACCCCCCACGGCCGTGATCCGTTGGTGTGTAGGCTGTAGGTG